>JBBPLF010000056.1:0-90157 GCA_038089615.1 Aureoboletus auriporus
CAACTTCATCTTTGCATTGAGCACTCTCTACGTTGCTGCCAACACCAAAATCACCCAGCTTGGTTTCATAAATCACAGGGATTATCCTGGCGGTAAGTCCGGTGCGTCCAACCTTGAAGCATAATTTCAGACATTTCCCTCGCAGGCCCCAGTTCCTATGAGTCAAACACTGCATCCGCACCTCTCAACGTTGCCTTCGTTACTTCAAATTGGTGCGCAGACTCCCTTATGGTGAGTTCTTTCGGGTTCACTCCCTCACTATGAATAATTGACCATTGCAAGATATGGCGCTGTATTGTAGTGTACAGAGACAGCAAGTACCACCGTCTCGTGACTGTGTTCGGATGCCTCATGTTCCTCTCATCTGTCGGCAAGTTTTTTGTTCACTCTGTCTATTATCCATCATAACCATGTGCGTGGTATTCAGTCACGGGTTCTCTCTGGGTCGCCATTGTATCACAACCTGCACAATCCGCAACTGGTTGGATGTCCTTTAGTTTCCTCTTCCCCTACCTCAGCGTCTCTCTCGCTATTAACATCCTCATCTGTATTCTAACGGTCCTCCGCCTGTTATACCACCGAGCATGCATCTCAAAGGCCCTCGGACCTGCGTACGGCTTCCTTTATGCCAGCTTCGCGGCTATGATCATCGAAAGTGCTGCTGTATACTCGATATGCTCACTGCTATACCTCATCCCATACGCCATAAACAGCCCCTTGGCCAATGCATTCATGCAGATCCTAGGCGAGGCGCAGGTGACTTACTTTCTAACCCAGTTGTTTACTTTTTCCAACAACTGATCACTCCATACTTGAATTTGTAGGTCATCGCACCCCTTCTCATCATCTACCGAGTTTCCGAGGGTAAAGCTTGGTCGAAAGATTTGGCCACGCGTCGTGCGAGTTCCCAGCCTATGCGTCGGCTATCTACTCCACCATCTTCTACGGGCGCACAGTCACCGAGGACGCTCAACGTACATGTTGCTTTCAAAGAGGAACAACACAGTGATCGTGACGGTTTAACCCGGTTCATGGATGAAGGGGACAAGGCTTTGGCTGTGTAGGATTTCGCTCGAATCGGTTACCAGACATGGAACACGGTGGTATCCTGTTTATCGACGCATCTATCATTATTCCCTCCGCAGTCCTCAATTCGCCATAATTACATCTCGTTCTTCACTTCGCTTGATGCCGGCGCAACTCGGTCCCACCCTCATTTCATATATCGATACAGATACGAAAAACGTACATAGGTGTCATATACCCTTCTTTTGCACGTACGTTTACACTTGGATCTTTCTTCTCATCTGCAAAATCATGATCTTCTCTTTACCCATATATGTATCCTTGGGATAATGATGGTGGACTTTTAGATCAGGGATTTGTACCCTCCTAATTTGTCAATGTAACTTGGAATACCATGTCGTCACGAGTCACGACTTGATCGCCATGATCACTCCGATCCGACCGTGTCGCCAGCCTCGCACGGGCGGGATGGCGTATCCAATCTGAAACTCCACTTGGCACTTGGCAAAGGACTTTTCTTTTTGCCTTTTCAGGCTGTGACGTTAACCCAACGGGCGCTAGGCCGCCCCGCTGGCGTTTTGAAACGTTTCTCATCGTTGGGATAAATTATGAATCGGTCTCAGCGTTTGAGAAAAATTTGCTGAGAAATTGCCCATGCCAGAGAGTTTGTAACAAGGGTCTATGATAGGTACCATCATGCAGGTACTATTATCGTGACATGAAGGCGGGCCGCGCCTGCGCCCTGATCCGATGCCCAGAGCCAAATGTGAATTGCATTGTCAGACGGGAAGCCTAATGTTCGGGCCCGATCTGATGCGCTACTATGACGAAATGGTCGTGAAAGCGAATGGATTGCCAGACATGCATGAAGGTTCCGACCTTCTGATGATCTTATGCTAGACACGAATGACATGGAGCCCCGACCTGCCAGAGCCAAGTGAGTATTCATTAATTCATCACGCTATTCCTTTTTCTACTCAGAGGGGTTTGAAACTTGATACAGAAATCGACCTTCTAGCGTACAACAAATTAGTCCCGTGCTCTATTTCATTCTTGCCTCCTTGCCTCCGATCAGTGCCTTCATGAGTCGTGCAATATTCCGACCGACAATAACGACCTCCGAATTTTGCTCTTTCAGACATTCACATACAGGCCCGCGTCTTTCCTCATCTTCGTCATCGCTACCAGCAAAAGGTCAAATCAAATCGAAGATACAGCGCAGAAGTCCTTACCGGCGATGATGGCGCTGCCAACGCCGCTTCCGTCTTCGGCATGGTGCGTCACAATGTTACTAAAAATCCCCATTTTGACGGTAGGAGAGTGCAAAGTCAATCAATCAACAATGAAGTAGAATGACACCTATGCCCTCACCGGCCCTTGTCACCAAAAATGTCTTGAAGCCCTTCATGTACCCTGTCTGCGAATCCAGGGTATTTCTATTCAGAGGAAAATAGTCAGCATCCCTGTCGGAAGCGGGGAAAAAGTCCACCGACATTGTAAAGACTGCCATCTGCACCTACAGAGCAGCCCTCCTCCAAATACCCCATCTTCTTTACAATCGCTGCAATACCACATGAACTCAGTCGTGCTGCACGTCTCCCTATCAATTTAGCGAGAGCTCGGAAGAATTGCCGTTCAGCCAATGTCGTCTCAAGGGCAAAAAAGTGGGTGAATATGCCGATGACCATCAGAAGCTCGTCCGTAGGGTCACTGACAAAATATGAAAAGTAGTCGAACCGCCACCAAGAAGGAACTCACCTTTCCATCAGAGACAAAAAGGCAGTATCGAAACAATACGGTCTCTCAAGCTTGTATGTATTCTGACCAAGGAAAAGGACACCTTCGTCTATGAGCTCGCAAATGACCAGTCGGAGAATTTCACCCAGATATCGACCAGATATAAGTTTCTTGGGAAGTAGAAAGTGAGAAAAAAAGAACCACACTAAACAGATGGCTCTTAATGTGTACCAACGAAGTTGCTCACCTCGAATGCTTGTTCACCAGGCTTGTTTGAGGTTTCATCTACAGTCGCGTCGTATTTCGTCCGAGGAAGATGTTCATGCTCAAACGAGTCGAAAGCACCCTTCAGAACAAACAAGTGTTAGTATGGGTCCATTTATGAAGGGTGTATAACGAACCCATTCACAATTGATGGCCATGTCAGCATCAGGAGGAATTCCCAAGTTTGCAATCTTGGGGATGTTCTTCACGTGTTCCATGTATGCGGCATTGCAACCCGTCCCAAAGATGACGGCTATCTTGGTTTTAGGGCTGACGTAGTGCGACGCAATGAGCGTGCCGGTGGTGTCATTTATAAGTGCTGTCAAATGCACGGGAAGATTCTGAATGACAGGTTACAAGTATGAAGGCATGGAGCAAGGGGAGAAAACATACATATTTGGCAAGAGACTGTTTGAACATCTCGGCAACATCTCTTCCTTCCGTGTTGGCTGCTCCGAAGCCTTTCGTCCAACGAATTAATTCGCCGTGATCAATCCGTTCTTGTCTTCACCAAGAAGGATAGAATGCAGAAAGAAGAGTAAACCCAATGTGTATATGTTACCGTATGAGGTAGGATCCAATTTCGCATGATTGGTAGGTGGGCATGGCGATTGGTTGCCAAAATATCGAATCAAATCATGTAAGCACATAAAAAGAACTTTGATCCTGGAATTAATTCCGGACTCACGTGCATGGATACGAGAACTATGGATGGACAGACGGACCGAACGGTAAAAGTCAGTTCTTGACATATATTGCCTCTGATATATCACCTGAGAACAGGTGACTCACAGTGAATCCCAAAGGCAATATCTGACCCTCTCTGAGCATGCCCAGGCCATTCCCCGTATTCGAGTCGACGAACGTCTTTAAGCATTCCGCACAAAAATCGAATAATTTTTGTCCGTCGTCTTGCTTCTGTTCTTCACTGAGACGGTACTTGGTTTGTGTAAGTTCAAATTTGCCATCACCTTGGAGGGTGACAAGGCAGACGCGAAGATTAGTGCCACCTAGCAGCGTGTGTGACAGGGATTACGAGGTTCAGACAGGGTTACATAGTCCAGAATGAATCGGGGGTGAACGAAGAGGATGAATGAACAGAACGGACCAAGATCTACGGCCAAGTAGTCGCCAGTCTCCTGCCCGGTTGGCCACCCAAAAACGAATGTGGGGATCATGGGCTAGAGGAAGCCGTCAGACGATGATTCATTTCTCCTGCAAGAGGACATATGTAGGGAATGAGACAGTAAAATATGCGCATATAGGATACGCCCAAACCCCACATCATACTAAACCGACATGTATTTGAGACAAAAGATAAGAATATGTTCCTCCCACGTCAGTTGAGTTGTGATAGCCGATCGACGGAGTTATTCAAGACGTTTCCATCGCTATTCACGGACTGGCATGAAATAAAGCAACAAAACGAATATGGAAAGTAGGATGAAAAATATGCATGATGCAATGGGTGCGTACCACGATCTGATTGTACTTTGCCAAACCCAATTCGAGGGATTCGGTGAATGCTTCGACGATCATACGCATTCTCTGAGGTGTCAGAGTGAATCTAAGCGATGCATTTGAGCACCGTAGAGATTGCGGGGTGCGGTGGGCGAAATGCGGGGGTATGATTTAGCAGCAAGCTTCCAACGAAGAATAGAAGGCAAGACTGACAAAGTCTCGTATTTCCTGAGATGGTCCGCCATCGTCCTAAGATGGGTGTAGACATGGGATCATATCGCAGGTGGCGCAGCGGGATCGAACGCACTTTTTGGTGGCATGTGGAAGGTCCTCCTCATCTTGTGTGCGGGTGTGGATCGCGATCGTCTGTCCCGAGGGAAGGATGACGCTGCCACTACCACGACGTGACGCTGGCATTATTTCTCGATGATGATACACCTTGGACAGTATTTAGTGGAATGGTCGTGGGAGGTGACAGAACGGCGAAACGGGTTTCTCGGACGCTCGAACGGAGCTCCTCATAGGGTGTTACTGCCTTGGGCGTGTGAACTAGGCGACTTTTTTATCCTTTCCTTCGCCGTCGTCATGATTGGTCTCAAAGGAACGCTCAACGTACGTCCTCAAGCTCTCCGTCAATGAGCAGCGCCTCAGTATGCCTTGGAACAGGTCATCGACAACTCTGGGGCTCTCCTTGTCGAGTGTGTCAACGTACTAAAACAAAAAGTCAACAACGGCTGGGGGTCGGTCGGCGATGAAATCGTCTGCGTCGTCAAACGCGCCCGCCCATTGACCGCCGCACAGGCTGCTTCTGCGACGGCGCTCAAAGTGCGTCGAGGAGACGTCCGTCGCGCCTTGATTGTGCGTACCAAAAAGGCAGTGAGACGACCCGACGGGAGATTGGTCAGATTCGACGACAATGCAGCAGTGTTGCTGAACAACAAGAGGGAGATGCTGGGCACAAGAATCGGTGGGATTGTCAGCGCAGATTTGCGGTTGAAAGGCTGGGGAAAGATTGTTAGTTTGGCACCTAAGGTATGCATGAGGAATTGTGTCCGTGCTGGAGAACTAACAGGTTCCTAGGCACTGTAGCCGCGGCGTCGTTTCGATTATTGTCGTGTAGCTATACCCTAGGTGCGCGTGAACCACAAGTGACTCAGAAAGCCTACACTAGATAATACGCATACACCATAATGGTATTGTGCAACTACACGGGTGTCGGAAGATATTCAAATACTATGCAGATTATGGCTAGCGCCCAGGGTCCTCAATATTCCAAGGCAGCCAGAAGACTTGTGGAGGTCCAAGCCTCAGTGGTGGGATAACCCGTGACAACTCCAATTCGTGGCAATTTGTCGCACAAGTTTTGAGGTAAAGGGGTTAGGTCTGGTAAAATTTGGTGGGTGACGCCGGCGGTTGGGTAAGTAAGACATAGTTGAATCAGTATCTGGTGAATTGAGGACTAGTAGGATGCGCTGATGAACAGGTGGTTGCCATTGAGTAGACAACCGAGGCAGGGCCTGGGAGGTCGCATTGACATAATCTCTCGACTAAGCATGATCCTCGGAAACTCAGTGGAAGAGATGCACGATGACCGGACCGGTGAAATAATTAGTCGCTGAAACGACAAACGTTAACTGAGCTATGTAAAGCAACTAGAGAACCCTGAGTGGTTTATTTGTTTTTCTGGGCAGGTTCAGAAGTCCATCGACATCGTTCAGACTAGAAGTTTCAGTAAAATATATCATCTAGTACATATGAGACCGTCGCTGTGGAATTCGTTGTCGTGATTTGACCCCGCAAGAGACCTTGCAAGCAAAGGTAATCGCTCACAGGTGACACTGATACTCGGTTTCACATCCCGGCTGCTTGGAGTGGAACGTCAAGCAATGAGTTGCGACCTTGCGGGAGCCGTCGGACACTGCAGATCAACCCGTAAGCTCCTCGACTTGAACGATCTTGTCAACATTCTCTCCGAGTCAATTCAACATCCTTTCAGGTTTCGTGGTCCTGAATCGCGGACGTAAGGATATCATCACCTACGCACTCGGTGATGCGCTACACCCGCTACATTCTCCCTCTTACTGAACTAGGGTAAAGTTGAAAAGTCGGGGGCATTTTGGGCCTGTTGAAAGTTGTTAATAAATAACCCGGGGAAAATCGGTACACGGACTCGGACAGGTTGGCATCAGTCAGTTCGGGTATTCAGGAGTAAAATTTCACCGTACTTTCCAACGTGCGCGCATCTCCTCGAGCACTTGCGGGCAGCAATCCACAATCTGCCCTGCGAATTGCCCCCATCGGTAACCCAGAATCATCACTATACTCGGCTTTTTTATCGTTTCAGCTGGATGACGACCTGGTTGATCGGACTGGAAGCGACATAGGGGCTCTCAATGAGCAACTCAAGCAGGTTTTTGGATGGAAGACGAGAACGACTGGTGATCAACTATTGTCTGTTTAAGAGAGAGGGGAGCCGATTCTAGCTGTTGCCGATGTCCTTGAAAGGTTCCATTTAAGATACCCACACGATAACATTGTCAAGAAATGGGGAGTGAGTGGATATTACTGCAGGTGTATACAAGGCCTATGGACAGTTTGGCGAGCGGTGCGAATTGTTTTACAGATCATTGTGTCTGTCCCTCTAATCTTCATACTGGTAGCCTGCCACATGGTCAACATGGACAGAAAAACATCAAACAACACTGGATGCAGTATGTAGTGCATACTACTAGGTGACACAAAGTGTATATTATATGAACTGACTGATTTTATTAGGTGTTCTCAGACATCTGGGCATGACAATAGGCCAGTGGATGTCGGCTTGCTGGCAGATGAAGATGTATCACTTGACAGTCCTTTACTGCGTGATTTTCTGACTGTTGATCCTGCTGTTGTCTTGCAGGAGGCTCCTGCAGTCCCCCCGAAGACTGTGGGACCATCCACTGCGGAACCCAACTGGGATTTTTAATTTTTCACTATTTTTCACTGTGAAACATTTATTCACAGCTAGTAACACCTTTTTTCACTAGTTAATAACAGTTTAGTTAATAACTGCTGTTAAAAAATAGCTCGACAGCTAGGATTAATTCACAGTTGTGAATAAGTCTGGCGGACTTTTCAACTTTACCCTATACTGAACAGCCGGCTCTCAGAACTTGGTACTCAATTGTACTTAACAATCACCTGCATGACTCGGAATATCACAGACAAGGCATGGCCAACGTACCCCGCCGTGCTTGGATTAAATGGTGTGTGACTATCTTCTGCATGCTTATTTACTATCTTCCTGAATAGGCGACGACACTGATGTGTCTCTTTTTGCCAGCAAGCTTGGCACCGCACCCATTCCTGGGCTCCCTAAGCTCAATTCTGACAGGGTGGTATGCGAACCGGTATCATTTTTTAAGATAGCTTATCTGTACTAGATTCAGACGACCCGGTGTATTAAGGACTTCAGGGACTTGCCAACTGCAAGTGGACCAGAGTGGAAGTTCTCAAGAAGAATCTGTGGCGTCCACGAAAACAGTTCGTGATGGACACTATCCTTTTAGCCGTTCTCACTCTTATTCCTAGGATCCGGCATCATTATTGAGCGAGACTTACTTGTCACTTGTGGACCCCAGTGGTATAGTTTATGCAAAGCTCTTCGTAAGTATTTTGGTCCACGTTCGATTTTTTTTTTGGTTGAATACTTCTTAAATTTTTCCACAGTGTTCTTTGTTCTACCTCGGAGCCAAAGCAAACGGTGACAAATTCTCAAAAGTCATCGCAGGTGCACCCCGGGCGAAACCTGTTCCCAAGGACCGCAAACCAGATTGGGTGATCAGAGATAAAACGACTGCGGAGCAAGCACTTCTCTACCGTCTCAGCGGAGATTACAATCCACTTCACATCGGTAGATCTGACCACTTGTGAGCGTCCGAGTTTAGACTGAACGATCATGCTATCTAGATCCTGTGGCGGGCAAGGCACTTGGCGATGTCATCCTACATGGCTTGTCTCCGTTTGGATTTGCCGCTCGCGATCTCATTCGGGAGGTTGCAAAAGGGGGTACGCGTGTTCTGAAAGTGTTTGGTGTATGGTTCACATCACCTGTCAAACCTGGTGATGAATTGGAGACACAACCGTGGGAGGTTGGCCCTGGTTCCAACGCGTTGGAACCACTGAAATAGCTTTCATCACCAAGGGCGTCACGTCGGGCAAGGTGAGTACTGAACTAATACGTTATGCATCTCCTTAATTATCCATTAGATTACTTTGGGTATTGGCGCGGCTTTCATTAAGAAAGGAGAGAAGAGTAAACTGTAGGATCCTTGAGGTTGTATTTGGTCATCCAATTTAAAAAAAAAAAAAGAACGTACACCCTGACTGGTGAAACATTACTGATTGTATAGTCTCGGTGCGCGGCGCATATATCCTCTCTAGTACTACACGAATTAAATATGTCGTGGTCACGATACCTCAATAAGAGCCTGAACCTGGGGCTCAAAATCCTGCCGCGGTCGAGCAACGGTTCGTTTCCCCTCCCCGTGCTTCCCTACCACCAGTGGGTGTGAAGGCCGTGCGGTCCTGGGTATGAAGCACAAAGAGAAAAGTTTCAAATGATGAAGCAGAAAACTTACTTGCATGAGTATCCCTGGTGCGGATACGAGCTAGTCTAGAGGGAAACGAGTACACGCTGCATAGAAACGATAACGATGTCATAGAAGATGATCGCGCGCCATATCACTAGATAGACATTTTGCGGCTGGCGCTGTCAGACGGTGTTAGTGCGTATCGACTAGGGTCAAGTTGAAAAGTCTGCCAGACTATGGCTCAGCGCTCCGAGTCAGCACGTACGAGTCAGATCACCAGACTAAGCACGTACTAGTAGCACTAAGTTCACGGTGCCATGTCTCTAGACTGCTGATCGAGTCACGGTTCAAGGTTTTTATTAGTAGCGACGGCTTTTGAGTGTACTTAAAATACATTAGGCTTTCCGACTCACTCACACACTATTAGAGTGCGCATTTGCTATGTTCCGATCAACACCAATCCGATCTATCTTGTCTCGAACAAGTGCCAGCGCAGCCCCGACACCCATTGTCATACGCCGGTCATTTCGTCCCTTTGCAGTCCCTCGGTCGCGTCATGCTAGCACCAACAACGCTAGTGTCAATGCACCTTCTCTAATGCCATCACTCCCGGTTTTGCTGGCTGCTTTAACATGCGGTCTTTTGGGCTACACCATCGGCTCAGTCAGTCAGCCATTCCCATTAACTTCCCTGGGTCTTAGACCCCACCAAGTGTCCACTGAGGACAATGAACCAACCTATGGAACCCCGGAAGATTTCAAAAAAGCCATACAAGAGCTAAGGCACACTTTCGACAACGAGACCCACGAGTCTGGGGTCGTCAGTACCGATCCAGAAGACCTCCGGATACATGGATTCTCCGAGAACGATCATTTTCCTGGTATGTGCCGTTCATTGATTTCCCTATCTAATTTCTCCTCGTTTGCTGTTGGGGATCACTGAGTGTGCTCTACAGTGGGTGCTCCTCATTCAGTAGTAGTGTACCCAAGAAGCACGGAAGACGTCGTCAAAATCGTCAAAATAGCTACAAAGTATCGAATGCCAATTACGCCATTCTCGGGTGGAACGAGTCTTGAAGGGAATACGCGGGGGGTGAGTCGCTGCTTCCTCTGCGTCGTGCACTATATGGGAATGCGTGCTTTGTCGAACGCCATTACCCTGATGCTGTATGTTTGTCTAACTTGTGTATAGCATGCAACAGGTGGCATTTGCGTTGACATGTCTAACATGGACAAGATTCTTGCGATTCATGGTTCGTGCATTTTGTTCAAGTCGGGCAAGGAGTGAACGCCTGACTGTCCTGTCCATATATACACTTGATTTGCCAACTATACGGCTTGGAACATCGCATTCCTCGATGACCTTGTCATATCTCATGTGATAGAACAAGACGCAGATATTGTGTGTCAACCTGGGGTCGCATGGATGCAAATCAACGGAATGTTACAGGAGAAAGGTAGGCATATCTTTATTTTAGTACGGAGATCAAGTTATGCTCATAATTACGCTTCGCACAAAGGTATCCCCTTGTTCTTTCCCGTGAGCACACTGATATTCTCAACTTCCTTCTCACACGAAACGTTAACACATACTACGCTTTCCTAGTTGGATCCTGGCCCAGGAGCAACGATCGGCGGGATGATGAGCACCGGCTGTTCTGGAAGTATGTTCCTCTTGGCTCGATCTGACGAAATGTTTATGATCCTTCTCAAAGCAAACGCCGTGCGGTACGGAACAGCCAAAGGGGAATGGTTCCTCAATGCTGTATGTCTGTTCATTCTTGTTTCCCTTTGAGTTGCATATAGTTGTAACTTCAACTCTACCCATTTACTCAAGTTCGTCCACAGACAGTGGTTCTCCCCTCTGGAGAAGTCATCAAAACACGACAGCGCTCTAGGAAGTCTTCTGCAGGTTTTGACGTGACCAAGTTATTTATTGGTGCAGAGGGTACCCTTGGAATTATTACGGAAGGTAAAATCCGTGGTTCTTGGTTTACCTGTTCACTCCAGGCGATACTTATGATCGCTCTGTGGAACAGTTACAATTCGCTTGGCTCCCGTGTTACCCACGTCGGTTGCCGTTGTACAGTTTCCTAACGTCAAAAAGGCAACGGAAGCAGTGATTGATATTATGAACCGTGGGGTTGGAATTCGTAGGTATCTCCCCTGTCCCCTCTCTTCGACTGGACTTAATCTCGACGCACGTGCATTGCCTGTTGCAAAATACTCCTATTCCAGAATGCGTCGAGCTCTGTGACTCCGAATTTATGCGTGCCACAAACATTTACGGTTCTTCCCGCCCATACCCCGAAGTCGACTCCCTCTTCTTCAAATTCCAAGGACCCAGTCAAGCCTCACTCCAGGAAACTGCCAAAATTGTCAAGGAGGTTGTCAAAAAGCACGGCGCTACTGGCTTCGAATTAGCGCGAAACGAAAAAGAAGCGGAAGACCTATGGAATGATAGGAAGAGCGCATTGTATTCTTCACTTGCGCTTGTGGAGGGAGCCAGGGGATGGACGACGGACGTATGGTCAGTCTTCTTTCATCCGCTGGGTGGGGGTAAGTTGGTTGATGCGCGGTGTATCATTCAAGTGTCCCAGTCTCAAGGCTCCCTGATCTCGTCTATGAGACGAAGCAAGACATTCGGGAAGTTGGGCTTGTGACCACCATTGTAGGACACGTTGGTGACGGTCAGTCGTCGTTTCTCTCTCCTGCACGAATCCAACTTGGGGACAGGTAATTTCCACGCGTTACTCCTGTTCCGGAACGACGAGGAGATGAAAATAGCGCACGAAGCTGCGGGCAGAATGGTTGAACGAGCAATCAGGATGGAGGGTACATGTAGGTCTCGCATTCCACCCTAAGGTCACCATGCCGCCTCTTTTCTCTGCTTCACGATCTACTTTCTGCTAGGCACGGGTGAGCATGGCGTTGGTGTGGGCAAACGCGAATACCTCTACTCGGAGCTGGGGGAAGGCACCGTGGAGCTGATGCGCTCCATTAAAAAGACGGTTGATCCACTAGGCCTGTTCAATCCTGGAAAGGTCAGTGTTAACCAACAACCAACCGTGAAATTGTTTGAGCTTTGACGGCCACCACTATAGTTATACCCAGACAAGAGCATGAAAATTCCAAAGAAACATTGAATGTAAGAGAGTATAAATTGTGTTATATTCAGTGAAAACTCTCGTCGTCTTGCACACTCTGAATCTGTATCACGAATGTTTTCTTTTATCACGAACCCACTTGTAATTAAGTACTCCAAACAAGGGTGCCGATGGAAATCAGTCACATCAACATGGAGACAAGGCCATCCTATGTTGACCTGAGGTAGAATGAGTTCGATTTATTTCGAGTCTGGATCTCGAGCAACATAGTTCCATGTGCACGCACCTCTCCTCCGCATCGAAGGTCGAGGAAATTTGGACCCCCTCCCCCACTTCCTCCATTGTACCAATTCGTCGTACACCAAAGTCACCTACGTGTTGAAGAGATCGATCAGGACTTGTCATTCTCTAATCCCATGCACTTCCCCCGTCACAACAGTGAGGCCGACGACTACAACGTCAAGTCGAGAACCATCAGCAAGTGTCTTTTGGAGGTCGGTACCCTCGAATGACCGCTGCTGTAAGAGGAGGACTTGAAGCGGCCTTCATGACACGACATTCATCCAGGACCCTATGGCGACTCGGACCTTGAGTCTTCGGAACTAGGTATCCAATGTGACGGAAACGTCCAACCTGCCTTCATGGTTTGGAATCCAAGATCCTCCTGTCAACATGCACCGGCACTCTCGGGCCAGGTCCTCCAAATAAGAGCTGGGACCAATATTAAATGTTGATCGATGGTCATCTCCGTTGAGGGAAAAGGTGCTATAACCTCATGCCAAACGTTCATTTCTAGTTCGTCCTGTGTGGTTCTCAATCTCTTCACCTCTGATAATTGAACCACATAAGATGCTAGTAGTGGTACAGGAGTCTCGTTATTGGCTAATTCAGAGTGTGCCGTCAAAAGACTTTGTCCATCGCTCCCCCATCCACAAAACAACTCAGATCAAATACTATGTTTTGAACAGCGAGAACCATGGTTGCTGGAGGGAGGCGGACGGCAGAGCTTGGGTAGTAGGGTGGGATCCAAAGGAGGAGGGAACCAGAAGAACTTTGCAACCAACCATCATCATCGAGTGTCCACTTACATGCATCGATGTAAGCACGCTGAGAAGTGAAGCCGTGTGCTGAGGACACCAGATATTAAGGATCATGAGTGTCAAATGGCGCACGCTGGGCAGACCCTATCTCGGCATTCCAAATGCGCACCGTGTTATCTGCAGACCCGGAGAGGACACGCTTTCCGTCAGGTGAAAACTCGACTGATGAGACCCAAGAAGTGTCCTTCGAAGGGCCCAGCGACGACAGAACCTGTCTCGGCATCCCAAATGCGCACCGTGTTGTCGTGAGACCCGGAAACGAGGCGCTTTCCATCAGGTGAAAATCTGACTGATGTGACCTCTGAAGTATGTCCCTCGAACGGCCCAGCGACGACAGAGCCTGTCTCAGCATCCCAGATGCGCACCGTATTGTCGTAAGACTCGGAGACGATGCGCTTTCCATCAGGTGAAAACCTGACTGATGTGACCCAAGAAGTGTGACCCTCGAAGGGTCCAGCGACGACAGAGCCTGTCTTGGCATCCCAAATGCGCACCGTGTTGTCGTGAGACCCGGAGACGACGCGATTTCCATCAGGTGAAAACTTGACTGACGTGACCAAAGAAGTGTGGCCTCTCATAACGCTCTACAAAGATGGCATGCGACCAATACCGCCGTTTTTCGCTCGAACTATCTCCCTGAGTTTGTGACCGTACACTTGTCGAATATGCGATCTCTCTGGCCACATGGTCACCGCAAAGATGTACGGGTGTGGCGCACTCTGAGAAATCATTACCCGAAAAACGGCCATAAACTTGACAATGTCAGATGTCAGATCAGCCAATTCCTTGTCACTGTTCTGTTTCGTCGTCAATCTATAGAAAATTCGATAGGAGAGGTTCACGCACCCTATACCACTCTGCGAGTATTTCCATCCCCGGTATCGCCACCTGAGTCTCATCCACCAGACTGAGTGCCTCCACTAGCACCACCACCACCACCACTAAAGAGAATTCCAGAACACATGAAGGATTTAACATCCGAGTGCCCGTCAAAGTCCAACGTTTTAGTGTTCGAGATAGATATGAGTCGCGAAACGCCGACAAGCGTATGCAAGGGACTCTGGAATGGTTTTCTGAACACGTTCATGTAGCCTAGAGACATCCTTGTTTAATAAATAAGATGTCTCAAGACCGCACATGTTGAAACGTAGCTGCTCCTTCATAAGCCGCAGGCAGCAACGGGCCAGAAATCGATGCCGATCCGATGTATCAATGAACCATGGCTTGCTCCCACAGCGCCTTCGGGTCTGTGAGATACTCGGCAATGGAAGCATGGAGTGTGTGTCCTGATTGGCTGAGTTTCATGTACTGAAGGAAAAAGGGAAGAGATGAAAGGATCGTGCATGATGAACATTTCTTCTAGAAGTTGATCGAGGGTTAGGATGGTCATTGGTGCTTGGCCAACAACGATGGCACGGAACCTGTCAACCAAGCAGTCATCCCTCTAGTCGCCAACAGACTCCAGAGCAGTTGCAAATGGACTATCGAGCCTTTCAACGCTGCTAGTATTGTTCGACATCAGCAAATAATGAAGTGTATTTGCAGGATTAATAGACGTCGTTGACGCCAAAAATGAACACCCCCTCCATGTAACGTGAGAATTTGAGCATCATCGGGCGTCTCGAGGGGCGGGTCTCACGGATCCTGCGCATGCCATCGTACAAGAATACGAGGACATCCTCCGTGGATGGTGGAAGTTCTACCTGACTAATGCGATGAATGTTTGGAGATGACGTGAATGCCGATTCAGCACGACCGATGATGAGAAATCTGAACGGGGAAGGAAGCGAAGTAAACCTCTTCGCTATAAGGTCCACGAGCACCCTACGAGTTTTGGCGTCCCCGCATTCATCGAGTGCATCTAGAATGGCGAGGAGAGGGGAACCTGGTTTATGCTGGCATGCAGTCAAAGGCTCGTGAAGAAGCTTGGTGAACTGAGTGGCAAGCGATTCGGTGTGGATGAGGTAGATGAAGATGAACTTGAATGTACTGGTTCTGGCGAAAATCAGTAACGCTCTGTATTGTCGCTGGTATCACAACGGCGACAAACGCCCTTGACCTTCCCCTCTCCTCCTCCCTCTGGTCAGATACCGCTGCAGTTCCCTGTCGTGCCACTGTAGAAATCGGTACCTTTCTCTACATCTCTACCAACTTCTTGAAGTTCTCCCTCTCTAAACTCGCCTGCATACACTTCGTCCGTATCCTTTTCAAGTACCACAATCCGCCATGCATGTAACTCAGTCTAAAATTCCCGCATAAAGAAGACCATCATGGCCAAGTCTGTCAACGAGTCCAATCCACAATTACAAAAGCTTAAACATTGTGGGGTTCACTCCACAAGTCAGGAAAATGGAATTCGAATGGCAAGGCAAAGGCGAAAGTCAGCGAGAATGTGCAAGAGGATGAAGATTAACTGGCAGGCTGGAGAGTGGGGGGCTGGGAAGTATGTGCCTCTGTCATGCTTTCGAGATATTGATTTAGAGTCGTCATCCTTTCAGTGTTATATCGCCTACATGATGAGGAAGACAGTATTCTGTTCTGAAACATCGCAGGTAGAAGGACGGCCTGAACTGAGCAGTGCCTCCCCATCAAACAACGTCGACAACGAGGACAGTGGACTCGACTTGCAACCGCACTTTAATTGTTTATCGTCCTATGAGACAAGGGTGTACTGCGGGTCTGCGACCCGTCAAGTACGTATCTACTGCCGCATAAGCCCCCCATACAGCGACGCCATGGTCAATGAAGAGGAGGTCGAGAATCTTAGGCCTCGATCTGTTCACCAATGCGAACACGAAAAGTGTCCACTCTAGGGACGCATGTCGTGTAAGTACATGTGCAGGTACTGTAGTCCCGTGTGACGCCAGGATCTACTTACCAATACCGTTTCGAATCTCTTGCATCTTTCCCCAAGTGGGATCTTTTCACCTTTGCTAGGTAAGATCGCCGCAGACTGGCGGTGTGCGTGTGCGAGGGCGCCATCAGGCTCGGTACGTCGTGTATACAGCCGATCGGGCCCAGCATGATCAGGCCGGTGTTTGACCAGGGCACTGTCGTCGCTTCAGTCGACATGGATACGCCACCCTCTTGTTCTGCAGGTCGAGGTCGGCGTTGCTTGGCATACGGAAGTGGACCTGCCGAGTCTCTTTATGGTTTGGGGACCATCCCGTGGGACGGTGTCAAGTGAGGGACACTCGACCACGACTCAGAGGATGCATTCGAGAGTTGATGGGTGCCACGGTAGCGTGTTCGATGCTAAATGCATAGTCTCCGCCGTAGCAATATACCGATGAGAAGTGTCTGAAATGCTCTTGATCGGTCTCCGAGATCGATTCTACAGTTAATCGCAGTCACATGACCGCGCTCTGAAAACTTAGGCGGCCAAGTTTTCGTCACATCAACTACAGTTATGAGCAATACGCTCTTCGGAAACACCACCTCCCAGCAACAGCCGGTGACGGGGGGTGGCTTGTTTGGGGGTACATCCACTCAGCAACAGCCCACGACGGGAGGAAGTCCGTTCGGCGGCGCCAGCACGACCCCTTCTCAACAGCCGGCGACGGGGGGTAGCTTGTTTGGAGCTACTCCACAGCAAACGACGGGCAGCTTGTTTGGCAGTACATCCTCCACTCAGCAACAACCGACGGGCGGAGGCCCGTTTGGCAGTGCTGGCACGAGCGCTTCTCAACAACCAGCGACGGGAGGTAGCTTGTTTGGGGGTACATCCACCACTCAGCAACAACCGGCGATGGGGAGCAGTTTGTTTGGGGGTACATCCGCCACTCACCAGCTACCGATAACAGGTAGTCTGTTCGGTGGTGCCAGCACGACCCCTTCTCAACAACCGGCAACGGGGGGTAGCTTGTTTGGGGCCACTACGCAACCGACGACGGGAGGTGGCCTTTTCGGGAGTACGACCTCTTCTCAACAACCATCGACGATTGGAGGTGGCCTTTTCGGTGGTGGCGCGACACCTTCTCAACAGCCATCGGCGACGGGGGGTAGTCTGTTTGGGAGTACCACACAACCAACGACGGGAGGCATTTTCGGAGGTGGCACAACGTCTTCTCAACAACCATCGACAACCGCAGCCACGACGGGAGGTGGCCTTTTCGGAACTACGACTTCTCAGCCATCATCGACTGGAGGCTTGTTTGGAGCTACTACGCAACAAGCGACGGGAGCTGGTTTTTTCGGAAGCACTACCTCTTCGCAACAACCATTATCGGCGGCGGGTGGTCTTTTTGGAAGTACGACTTCTTCGCAACAACCATCGTCAATGGGGGGTGGTCTTTTTGGAAGCACGGCCTCTTCGCAACAACCATCCTCGACGGGGGGCCCGTTGTTTGGGAATAAAGCCCCATCCAGTATCTTTGGGGCCTCCACCACTGGCACGGGAACGAGTACCATATCCTTGGGGGTTGGGTTGGGCACTGGGTCGATTCTGGGTACTTCCACGTCCAGGCCATCCCAATCAACGCTTGGCCAGCAACAAGATCCTCAGAGCCAGTTCCTGACACTGGTCCAAAGGATCGATGCTATTGCAGAAGCTTGGAACCCAAATTCCCCCCAGTGTCGTTTTCAGGTGAGCGTACTCTCTGTGAAAGGTGCATTCGTATCGATCGTACCTAGCATTATTTCTATAACCTAGTTGACCCCGCGGTCACAAGCCAATACGGCCGGCCTGCCAACGCAACCAATGAGGCCCTCTGGCAGAGAGCTGTCAGAGAAAACCCAGACCCAAGTTGGTATGTGAGCGGCGCATGTCAGTAAACAGTCGACGCTAAGGCTAGATGTTTCAGCATGGTGCCCGTGCTAGCCGTTGGCTTTGACGCGCTTAATGCTCGCGTTGAAGCCCAGTCTGCTCAAGCGACTGCGCAACAAGAGAAGCTCAAGGTGACTTGATCACGTTGAACTGTCGCCACTACTGATCTCGTTGCGCAGGAACTCAAAAAGCGATTGCAGACGCTGACAGTGACTCATACGGATACCACGCTGTCCCGACTACATCGCGCCCTGTCGCAACATACCCAACTGTCTCAGCGACTTCTTAAATTGGTCCAACATCTACACCTTCTTATTCCGGCTGTCCGTTCCTCCTCCATACGCCCCGAAGAAGAGGCGTTGCGAGTCGCGCTGGAGGAGATGGAGGAGGATTTACGCAGACCCGGGGGGATGAGTAAAATGAAAAGCAAACTGAACGAATTGTGGGCGTTGGTTGGTGCCATCAATGCGGCGAGGGAACGCGGAAAGAAAGCCAGGGGAGAAGGGGCGGTCGAATGGACGGTCGTAGATGAGGACGGCCTGAAGCAGATAACGCAGGTTGGTCATCTTGCGCGAGACACATTGGGGTGCTGATCACTGGTTACAGATACTGTCGGACCAGCAGGCAGGTCTACAGCACCTGACAAAGATCCTACAGCGGGATCTCAATGATCTTGGGGTGATTATGGGGACGAATGGAGAGCGGGAAGACTGTTCGCCTTCTCTATTGAATAGTTCGACGTCGACGTTGCATGCGAGTGGGTTGCGGTGATTTGGTGTATCGTATGGTACTGTAACTTGGTTTGGTTACCCGAACAAAACAAAGCGAGGCGTGTGAGACCACGTTGGTAATGAAAGGTAATCTCTTCCGCTGCATGTGCGTCCGTCCATAACCACGTTCAAACTATACGACGCACACCAGCCCGAACCCAGCACGATGCGCTACCGCACACTTGAGATACGCTGGCACGACTCCAAGCCTATATCAACCTGCGACTTTCAGCCCGTTTCCTTCAAAAAAGCGCGTCCGTCGCAAGACAAGAGCTTTGCATTGCAGTGCTACAAGCTCGCGACGGGCGGAGAGGACAACCACGTTCGGGTGCGTGCACTCGTTCACTCGAACGCGCCAGGGTCTCACCACCATCGCGCGCCGCACCATGTACAGATATGGATGGTGCATCCAAACATCATCCCTCCCTCCATTGCAGAGTCGAGCGAGACGCTTGCTCCCCCGCGACCACCACGCGTCGAGTACCTCGCGACCTTGAACAAACATTCCGCTCCAGTCAACGTTGTTCGGTTTTCTCCCAACGGTGCGTATCCGGGACTCGTGTGCAGTTCTTGACTCATGTCGCGCAGGAGAGCTCATCGCCTCGGCTGGAGATGGTATGTTCTGTATTGTGGCCACCATCGACATGCTGGCTTAATGCTTTCAGATGGCATGATCATCATCTGGGCTCCATCGAGTTCGCCACCACCCATGACCTACGGGAATGACCTTGGCACTGAGGACATGCAATATGAAAAAGAATATTGGAAACCGCGTACAACATTCCGGTCAGTGTTTGATTCATCTCCGTTGGCTCATCTCCGCTAGATGACAATGGATCACTCGGTTCAGGTGCACAACCATGCAAGTATATGACATTGCATGGAGCCCTTCAGGGGAATATATCCTCGCTGGCAGTACCGACAACTGTGCGCGTGTTTTTACAGCAACAGATGGTTCGGTCACTCTCTTTCTGCTTTTAATTTTTTAAAACTTAATTCGTCGTGCGTCCGCCCAGGTAAATGTGTTCATGAGATTGCAGAACACAGCCACTATGTGCAAGGTGTTGCTTGGGACCCCTTGAATGAATACATTGCCACTCAGAGCAGTGACCGTTCCATGCATATTTATCAAATCTCGACGAAACAAGGATCGTTCGAGGCTCACGCGGTCGGGAAAAACACCCGCATGGCATTCAACCACTCTCGCACGCCGAGCGCGCGATTCAAGCGCGAATCCACCAGCGATGTGGAGAGCACTTCTGTGGATCAGAAGGAAGAGAAGGATGTCCCCCAGTCAGGTAATGCAATTGTATATCCACCCACTCCTGCAACCTCTGTGGCCAGCACACCATCCGCTATGTTCCCTCCACCCACTTTTGAGCGTCCATCTTCCCGACGATCTTCATTCAGTGGCTCCAACGCCCCATCGTCGCCGGCTCACTCCCATTCTCATTTCTCCAGATACGGTCGTTCTCCCTCTCCTATGCCCCCTCTTCCTGCTATACGTGCCTTGCCCTCTCCGGCATGGTCGACCATAAAGTTGTACGGAGATGAGAGTTTCACCAACTTTTTCAGGCGATTGACGTTTAGCCCGGATGGTGGCTTGTTACTCACGCCCGCCGGACACTTTGAAGATCTTTCTTTCAATGCCTGTGTAAAGGGGGATGAGACGCCCAGCAGAGGTCGCAAGGGCCGGTCTTCTGACAAGAGTGGTTCAAATTCAACGCAGAGCGAAGTTACGAACCCAAATTCTGCCTCGTCTGTTTTCATTTATTCCCGCGCCAACTTTGCACGTCCCCCCATCGCCCAGCTTCCTGGACACAAGAAAGCATCTGTCGCGGTGCGCTTCTCTCCTATCCTATACGAATTGCGATATGGTGTCGTCGGTCCTCGAGCTGAAGAGACGAAAACTGCCGTTCTGGAGAAAGACAAGGAGGGAAGGCTAGCTGTTGATCTCATTGGTGGGTCGATACACGAACAACTTGCCCCTTCCCCATCTCCGCGACCTGGAGCAGAGAAGGCACCAGCTTCCCAGGTTCCTGCCGCTGGCTCCGACATCTCAGCAGTGCATTCACCCTCGCTGAAGCAGTCCAATTCCAACGTGTCTACGACTTCAAAGACACCTACGCCCACACATGTCGCCTCCTCGCCCCCCAGTGGCAGTGGGTCGATATTCACGCTCCCCTACCGAATGCTATACGCGGTGTTGACGATGGACACTGTCACCATCTATGACACACAACAAGCGGGTCCAGTCTGTCTGTTGACAAAATTACATTACGATGAGTTCACGGACATGTCATGGTTCGTGGTATTCTTTCTGTGGTCTCTCGAGTGCTAGCTCATGATCACGACTGTCTAGGTCTCCGGACGGTCAGACGCTCGTGCTTTCCTCGCGGGATGGTTATTGTACCCTCATCATCTTTGACGAGATACTCCCAGCACACCATACCCAACAATCGACGCTTCAACTGCAGTCGATAGCTCAGCACAACTTTGTGCCGCTCACGTATGCGACGTCCGGGTCCATATATACCACCCATACCGCACCGGTGACGCCGGCTAATGCGAGCGTCGCGTTGCCTATCATCGCACCACCCATTGTTCCCGCAAAGCGGGGCCAGTTGCAGGGGAGCGAGCCACCACCGCACCAAGTTCCCAAGTTGGCTGCCGAGGATTCCGTGCCCCCGAGTAGGAGCAGTGCTGGTATGGACAGTCGTGGCGCGGTCGAAGAAACAAAAGAACAGCCACCAAAGAAAAAACGGAGGGTTGCATTGACGCGGGTTGGTGATCTTGGTGGTTGAGAATGCGAGAGTGCATGACGTTCCGTCTTTTGATGCGGCAAACAATATGGCCTATCATACATTCTGTCTAATTCTCGTCTTGTTCCGATTATTCCATGTAAAGGACTGCGTATCTTGGATGCGCCCTGTATGTGAACCATGCAAGCGTTAAATTGAACATGTATTCTGGAACTGATGCAATGTCATGTCGTCAATTTTGTCATACCATGCGTGTCAGAAATTCCGCCTCCCTTTCCATCCGTACAAACTATTACAGCGTATCCGAACTTCCCTTAACCCGTCTTGTTCTTACTTCTCTTGCCGACCTGGGCTTGATAACCGCTCTTGATGGCATTGACAGATCGTCGTGAGCCACATGACTCACATGACATGAAGAATATACGGTTTTCCTTTGTGAGGAGGGTGTCTGGCGATTTGCATGTTTTGCAGGTGACATATTCAACTGTAAACAACCCGTCGGACAAACGGTTCACCAGAGCAAAAGCATATCACCGACCGATATATCTCCTCAGCACGTTCTCCACCTGCTTTGGCTGGAAGCGGCCCTTGATGACTAGTCTACCCGAACCGTCGACACTTCCCGTGGTACCCATCTCAGCAAAAAGGAATTGAATGACGTGTTCTGGAGATCTGTGCATACGCTTGCAGATATCTGCGACGTTTGCGAATATGGAACGGCGGACACCTTCTCGGAGAATTTGGGGAGGGGCGATGGTGTACCGCTTCCCTGCGGAGGTGAGGAGGGATGGATTGGAGGCGTGGAGGGAGATATAGAAACGTGTGAGGAGCTGCATGGTTATGGGATTATGAGGATAGGCAGAGAACTCGAAGGGAGAGTACATACCTCTTGGTACGTATAATCGCGATCGCTCGTAAGCCAAGGTTCACTACCAGAATCAACGCTAGTGGGTGCTTCTGGTCTCGCGAACGGATCGTCACCCAGGTCGGCTTCGTCGAACTCGTTGAGATGCTCCCCATCGTCGATCTCCACATCGTCTGTACCATCTGGGGCTTCTTTCGATTTCGATTCCTCGAGCTCCTTTTCAAAGTCTTCCATCGCCTTTTTCTTGGACGATTTCTTCTTCTTCTTCATGTCGGAAAAGTCGAGGTCTTCGGAGGCGACCGCGGCGGAGGGACCGCCTGCGGGTGTAGATGCGCCAGAGCCATCTTCGCCCTGATGGCAGAGATCAGACGCGTACACACGACGAGGAACTCGTAGGACATACGAGATCCATGGGGATGTCCTTTTTCTTCTTTTTCTTCTTCAGACCATCGGGGAACATGGCCTTGAACTCGTCGTCCTGTGCCTGATCGTTCCCGTCCGCATCGCCGCCCTCTGCGTGCTTCATCCGCTCGTGTACGGTGGTGGGGCCGAGGTCGACCGCATCGCCGTTGGTGGTCGTGCTCTCGATCGTGGTCGGTGCTGGGGTAGTGGGGTCTGCATCTGGCCCGAGCGGGTCTTCAGTAAACGCGACAGTTTTTTTCTTGCGCTTTTTCAGCGTGGGGTCAAACAAGGGTTCCTCCGCCATCGTCGTCGTCGTCGTCGATGATGAGGATGATGATGATGCACTCGTGTTATGCGAGTCACTATCACGAAGATGCCGCGCATTTCGGTCGGCGCGCTAATCCGGCAGGACTCCGATTACGGGTGGCCGATGTTTTCCGAGTTTTGCTTACCACTTTTCAAATGTTTGCCAGGCAGCCCGTCGCTCGTCTCGCCGTACAGCAGGCTCACCGTCACGGTGCCGCTCCTCAAAATGCCCGTACCATGGCCACCCTGCGCGAAATCGAGCTGCGTCTCAAGTCGGTCCGAAACATTGAGAAAATCACCAAAGTAGGTCGCTGTCGGGCACCCAACAGTCGTACTGAGTTGCCCGTTCGTCCTAGTCCATGAAGATGATTGCGTCCACGAAGCTCGCCAAGGCCCAGCGCGCCATGAACGCAGGCAAAGAATACGGTATTGCCAACTCCGGTGTGTCCCGCATACGCACCCACGCTCACCGTGTCCGCTCACCCAAACCCCAGAAATATTCGACCACACTCCCTCAGAGACGCCTGGAAAGCATAAACTCTTCATTGTCGTCTCTTCCGACAAGGGTCTTTGTGGTGGTATTCACTCCTCTGTCTCGAAAGCCACCCGCCGTGCTATTGCAAACACCGAGAACCCCGTTGACCGCGACTCGCCTGTGATGGTCATTGGTGACAAGTCCAAGGGTCAACTTGCCCGTGTACTCGGCCAAAACCTCGCCCTTACTTTTAACCAAATTGGACGCGACATTCCTACCTTTGCGGATGCTGCCGGCGTTGCTGACCTGATCGTCAAGAGCGGTGTTGAATACGATTCGATCGCTATTGTATACAACAGATTCGTTTCGGCTATCTCGTATGAGGCTGGTATCGTCGAGGTTGCCAACGAGAACACGTTCAAGGAATCGCGCAAGTTTTTTTTGTTGCTCGCTTGTCGCGTGTCTTACTTATATGCTCCATTTCTACAGCCGGTTTCCGCGCATATGAAATGGAGGACGATGTCACCAAGGATCTTGCGGAATTCTCACTAGCAAACGCCATCTATGCTGCGCTTGTCGAAGCACACGCGTGTGAGCAGAGTGCTCGGTACGCATAATTTCCTTTCTACACGATCTCACACCATGTCTTATGTGCAACGACAGTCGCAACGCCATGGACAATGCATCAAAGAACGCCAAGGACATGATTGGCAGTCTCACGATGCAATACAACCGTGGTCGTCAAGCTGCCATCACAAACGAGTTGGTCGACATCATTACTGGTACGTTACCCAGGTTTTGTTGTTTCCATACTCGAATTAACATTCCGAACAGGTGCAAGTGCTCTGTGAGACCATTTTTCTCGGCATGCATAGGTTTGTTACCATCCATTGTCGGCTTCCGTATTAGACATAATACATCATTCCTTTTCTCTCTGCCCATTGGAGATGGATGAATTCAAGGGTGACCACGCTCAGAATCGTCAGCTCAACATAATGATGGAGTATGGTCCTACAGTCAGTGCGCGTCACATTTCCCGCCAAAGCTGTATGTTACGCCAAGGTGCATATGGAGGCCATGCATATGTCAGATAAGGACATGTAGATTACATGTAGTTTTGTGTCATCTCCCAAACACCGCGGAATAAAGGATGCCGCATCAGAACTGAAGGAGGGAAGAAACAGTGAGCCGTTGAAGCCATAGTTGTCGTGGGATTCCTTACACGGAGAGCCTGGAAGAACCACTTGTTCTTGCCACTCTGGTACCGCTCCTCGAACAGCTTCTTGATGTTCTTGCGAGCGTTCTCTCGTTGCGAAGGCTCCTTGAAAGTCTCCGTGGCGACCGCACCCTTGAGACCCTCCAACTCCAAAGCATAACGAGTAGGGAAGAGATGCGAATAGTTGACGGTCTTGACGACACACGGTCACCGATCAACGACATCGATATCAAAAAGGTAAGCTGACCTTGATGAAAGGTTTCACTCTGCTTCTCCGTTGCACCTTTTTGGTGCCCATGCGGCGAGTGACTTTTCGTGGGTAACGCTCGACGCCAGCAACGATCGCGTGGGGGTACGGACGTTCCTTGGTCCCTTCATCGAGCTGCTTGATGACGACGACCTTCTTGCCTGCCTGACGACCCTGCAAGACGATGGCAACCTAGACACACCATCGTCCTTTAGCTCACTTTTCAAGCTATTGGAACGAGGGAAGCGTTACTTTTCCTGGCTTGTAGACTAGAAAATACGAGGTCAAGTTGTGGTAGTGAGTTAGGCGGACGGGGACGTACTTTTGGGCATCTTGACGTCGGCGCGGGCGGTGTATGGTGAGACTTGCTCGTCGTTTGGGATGCCTCACCAAGCCACTCGGCAATCTCCGTGAGTACTGTACAGTTGCACAGAATAAGGTTTACCACTCCCTCTCGGACTCTGTACTAAAAATACCTGGTTCAAACATATATCCAAGCAAGGTGAAACAAGTACAAGTGCACCCCCACCGGTACCCATTTGACATGGAATGATTCTCGAAGTATCTCCTAGTAGGCTATAATTATCTTCTCTCTGTCACCAAATGACTGCGTATCAATTCAACAGTGCAACAAACATGTATCCGCAGCTTGATCGATCTCTCCCCTTCCTACCCCAATGTCAAATGCTCAAAAAAAGACGACCGTATCTCGGACACATTCTTTGATGTGCCCCGATCATTTCCCAACGGCTCATACCGTGGCCCGCGGTGCCTTAGTGAGATGTCGTGCATGTTCACAGATACCCACGTGGTTTTCGCATCCACGATCGCAGACAGACAGATCTTGCGTGCAAAGTGAATCCTACGCGCGGTGATCATCAGCACCCAGGGTTGGAGACTATGGACGATGGTGGTCCCCTCGCACGAGGATCACGCGCGAACTCGGCGGGGGCATCTTGGAACTCGATCTTGCGATAAGTTTCGGTCACGGGTTACAGACCTACCGTTTTATATCCACATCTCACCGATACCGCCCGGCTCGGCGACCTGTTGCCTTGGAGGTTTGGAAGTTTGCAGAGGGGGAATGAAAGGGGGTGATCGTGATGTCTCGGACACGTGGAGATTGTGGTAATTTTAGTATCCACTGATCAGTTGCCTTGGAGGGTTGCGGGTCTACGGAAGGTAGCTGGAACGGATAGGATGGTCGCAGTGTCTCACCCGAAATTTTTCAAACTGTACATGTTTAAGAATTATATGTCCATATCCTGACAGTTCAACGGTCCTCGACGACCAGTTGCCTTGGAGGTTGCGGGCTCACAGTAGGAGCTGCGCAGTCTGTTCACGGTATATGGAGTGGTGGTCCTATGGATCTCTTGACAGGTCAGGGAGAGACCGGAAGTGTCAATTGTAATTGATCGGACGTTACGGCACACTGTTCCGTTAGAACGGAAACAAGTACGTAAGTATTTTAGCGCTGGGATAAGCCGTCTGCTCTTGCTCCCAGCCCGTGTCCATGGGCGTTAGTTTTGCAACGCCTGTTGATTTACTATTGAATGTCTTGAGGTAGATTGCAAAATAGTTGCTACACAAATTTCCCGGACTACTAGTAGGTTCGGGACGTGTGAAATGTGAGTCAACATTATAATTAATCAATTGACGTGACGCCGACTAGTTTGTTTCAGATCAAGCGCCGATAGTACTTTGTGCGTACCTAGCGGACTCGAAATGAGCTGCCAAGCGATCTAGAGCGCTGAATACACTCACGGCGTCGAAGCGTTCCGCAAGCAAGCGAACTACAAACGTTGTTCGAATCACCATAAGTATAATGCATGTCTTCAAGGCGGTGGCTGAATAAGAAATTGCATAACCACGTTCCATTTCATTTGCTTGTTGGCATGCATGCGGGAAGAATACGTTGGGTTGCAATCCCATGTGTAACGAACACAATGCGAAAATTTGTTGAGCCTTGGACCAAAATGGAAGAATGATCGATAAAAAGAGTGAGCACTTCCGCTACATACGACGGGCACGTTGAGCCAATTTTAACCGCCCAGTAACCTCCCACACACTGCATATCCGCCAAGCCATTCGTATTTCCTGGCAACATGCGTATCCAACGTTGTAAATCTAATTTTTTATTTCTGGAAATAACGGATACCGCTCAATGGATCGACAATCCCGCAAGGTCCAGAGAATGAAGTAATTCAGGCCTTCAGCAACGAGTAATATCAAACCAACAAAATTAACTAGAAAAGAAAGTGTTCAAGTGGGGTATGATGAATGAATAACCAGTGCGTGATCACGAAACAAAGAATAGAGAATGGCAACGGATAGTGAGCGAATTCTAGAGTCCGATGGTGACTGGAAAATGAGAATGAGTAACACAACATATAATAAAAGATGATTACACACTGGGGCTGCAGTTGACGGAGACAAGGCCGTTGCTCTGGGTGTTGTCGCAACAGACGGGCTGCTGGTTACTAAAAATTTGATGTGAATGGAGTGCCCGTTACCGCGAATAGTGACTTACCACGATGAACTGTCAAGAATACCAATGATAGGAGAACAGTTTGAACCACACTGAGTGCCAGGGGCGACATCAAGTGCCAAGAGATCGACCAAGTCCGTAATACCCTGGTGTTGACCGTAACTCCCGACGCTGCTGCAACACTGTGCTGAACCGGTCTTGCATTGGCTGGGACCACTCGAAGGAGAGCTACGACGAGCACCTGAATAGAAATGAGTATACAAGCCACATAAGATGCGTAGACCACTCACGCAGGGAGCTAGACGGTTCACGCTTTTGGACGGGGGGATTGGGGCCCATTCCACGAGCGAAGCGTTCCGCGTTGGTCGCAGCAGAGACGACGGTGGCAGCAGCAACAAGAGAGAGTACGAGGGAGAACTTCATTGTGCGCTAAAAGACCGTTCGGAGAAAGCGGATGGGAGAAAGGAAGGGGGAATGACCTGAAATCATATTTTGCTGTGAGATTTATACCAGCCAGCCACCAGATCAGAAGGGTCGTATCGGCAATCGGCTTTTCTCGATTTGGATATACAACTAGTAGTTCAACCCCCGATTATTGGCAAGTAACACAGCCGCCTTCTGCACTTCTCGGTTACCGGCGAATGACGTCCGTTGGGATTCCCACTCCCTCCCGTTCCCGTTCTCTGCGAGTCCTCCAGGCCTGTTCAAGGCAGCAATGGTAGCCTTTTCGATTTCGAAACGCTATCACACCCAGTGTCGAAAATTATGCGACACAGTCTATCGGAAATTCTCGGCCCGAGTGTAACATTGACAACTCCTTGATACCAGACACCATTCTTTTGTCCGAGTACTTACGACGCCGCCGGCCTATCACGAAGGGAGCTACTTGTGTGGCTACAACCTCACTTTGGAGTCCTCGTCCCCGAACATGATACATTCCAGGGCCGCATCCCACACTCACGCCGCGCAACGTGCTTCTAGACCATTGACATGACATGATCAAATAAATCAGACCATACTTACGTGAACCGCATCAATCGACCGCTCAGACCAAAACCGTTCAGCCCGGTGTTCTTGATACGAGGCAGTAAACACATACTGATCGAACAGTGATTCTCTCTGTGCTTGCTTGGTAACGGATTCCACGATGGAGCTTTCGCCTTGTGGTTTTTTGGTCGGGGATACTTTGCGGGTCGCTTCATTATCGTGTCCACTAATTCGACAGGTATTACAAATTTATGCCTCCCGACTCTCATCCGCATAAACGCCAAGAACAGTACAACCCTGCTCCAACTCGAACACAGCTAATCTGCTTGGAAGCCGGCCCAATAGATAACCCGACCGTTGATAATCTACAGGATCATTATCTTCAGTCTCGTCCACCATAAATACCACCGTTCCCCTGTTCTATGGATAAGTACCACGGTGTCGGTGTGTGATCGGTAGAAGATATTGAACGTGTGCTAACAATACATCGCCAAGATCATACTACTATGGCTGTAGCCGCTTCTGTAACGATGCCGTTGATAGTTTCACCTTAGCTCCCTGCTTACCAGTGAGTCGCCAGGTACTTATTCAAAGTAGGTCCCAATCACTCATTTGATGGATATTTTTTCTGCCGCCGCTCCCAGGAATTGTCGACAACGATGCTGACCAGCAAGTGTTAAGTTACAACGTTGTAGAGTCCCTGGGTGAGCCGACGTTGCGGCAGACGAGAAAATGCCAGTTGGTGCAGCGTTATGGCAGAGATCAGGCATCCCCGTGTTTCGGAACTTCTACTTTACCGCCGCATCGAAACACGGTTTGTCGCGTGCTGGATTCAGCGACAGGTTGGCATCCGAACATGCCCCGAACAAGAGAGTTTCGGGTAGTGCCAGTGTACCAGTAGTACTTAAGTTGACGCACTTAGACTTGAGACATCTTTTTGGGGTATGCAACACGTACTACTCATGTAAGTTGTAAGCGTGCATGTGGAGCACTTGATTTTTACTCATCGTTTCCATTTCAGCATCGACGCTGTTACGTTCGCCGATAAGTGCATATCGATATGCTCAGGTCGGACTGCTAGTAAGACTTTACGGGCGCTATGTCGGACCGTGGCCACGTCAGGAAAGGACCTGTTACAAGATTATACCTTGATTGAGTCGAATTCATGAGCGCAAGTCCTGTTATCTCCTTACACTACTCGAGTTGATCGCTTTCTGTCTTTGAGGTGATATGCAAGGTCATTTAAACAAATCGAGCCAACCACAATCTAATGTGATGTGTGATATGCGCAGGCGAGTGCCAGGCCTAGCCTGAACAATTTGATTGTGCACATTCCCCTCCTAACTTGTTTCTGGCCGACTCTCCTGGGGGAGAGATGGGTCCGTGAAGCTGTGGTTACACTTCACACAGACGTAAAACAGAATCATTCGCGTCTCCTTCCGTTTGGATTGGTCCTGGTAAAACACCGCACTAAAGACGAATAAATGACTAGTTGGTACAGATAATCAGATTACGCACTCTTCATGGCCACATTGCGGACATGAGATATTAGAGTGGGCCTAGGGAGATCGAATAATGCATCGAATAATCTGATGAGACAACGTACCAGAGTGGGATCCAACCCCAGATCAGTTGTGACTCCCATTTGTTCCCTGGTAGCTAAGTTTAGCATATATGAAAGGAACGCGCCGCTGTGATTGCTTCGCGGGCGGCAGGGTCCGACATACTTGGTAACTGTCAACAAATCATTCCTGTACACACACTTGTTGTCGCTGATTTCGAAGTGGTCGCATATTCTACACGCGTATACCATAATGCGCCGTTGTGGATCGGCCTTTGGGTAGAGAAGGTTGTTGCATTCCGAACAGAAATGGAGGGAGGCCTGAAAATTTGCACGTTCGGGTTAACGGACGTCGAGATGATAAACGAGTTGGACGATGTACCATATCGACTGACGCAAAGTGGCTTTTGAAACTCCGCCCAGGCCTTCATCGCTCAGCGACCACGATCAAGTGTGGGATGGCCAAACTTCGGCCATTCAACTGGGTGTACGCCGTTCTTTGGCTAGTTCGCATTTGGTTCGCGCTTTATGGAATGGGCTATATACATCCTGACGAACACATGCAAAATGGAGAAGTCACAGCTGGTACCCTCGCTTTTGATCCGGTTAGCGCTCTTGTTGACACGCGAGAGCAAGGGAATATCTTTGGATTCTATGCTTTGACCACCTGGGAATGGCTTCCAGATTTTCCTGTCAGATCTGTTCTCCCAGCCTTTGTAACCACCGGATTGCCCTTGTTCATCTTGAGACTACTTTACAGACGTGAGGAAATCTCTTAATATCTTTGAGCCAACCTGACACCAGACCAAGTCGAATGGCTGACACTGACGGCACATCCCTTCCTTGTTTTTGGCGTCCAACGTTTCGCATTCCTGTGCTTGTCTGGTGTACTTGGTAATCCATTTCCGTCTTCCTTGAGTAGCTGCTGAAGCAGTGTAGATTACAGTGTCTTGAGTCTTGTCTCACCACCTGCCTCTCGCCGCTTGTGCTTACTCTTGCTTGCCTCATCCTATGTCACATGTACCTTCCAGATTCGACCGTTCTCTAATGCGCTCGAATCAATCCTGGTTTCTCTCTGCCTTGTACTGCTTCGGCGGGTAGTGGACAAGCGGACAGATATCACGGTACGCGGGAAGAGCACGAATGACCGGAGTTCCCGTGTCTTCCATGATTTCAGGTTCGATCTCCACCTCCTTGCAGTCCTCGCTATCGTCGGCGTCTTTACCCGTCCAACTTTCATTGCGTTTGCCTTTCCAATTGGCTACCAAATACTTCAATTCTCTTGCCAAGTGACGGGCTCTCCGGTCCAAGCGATTGGCTTGTTATTACCACCGTTCTGCACGGCTACACTGGCAGCCTCCGCACTCATCGCCATTGACACGTACTATTTTCGTAGCGACTTTTCCAAGTTAGTCGTTACGCCTTACAATTTTGTCAAATATAATCTATCGACCAAGAACCTCGCTGACCATGGCCTACATCCGAGCTGGTTGCATGTCGGCGTTAATCTACCGATACTACTTGGGCCGTTACTCATATGGTTGACATGGTGCAGTATATACAAATATGTGGAGCCCTCCCCCCATCGCCATCAAAAAGTGCATTTCGAGACAGATGTCTTACGACAAAGTACGTTTCGTTGTCTTTTCGTGCCTAGTCTCTATTTGGGCTAAACTGTCTGTTTAGCTTTGATTCAAATTATTGTTCTTTCCCTCTCGGTCTTATCCATTCAACCCCACCAAGAACCCAGGTTTCTGATGCCCTTGGTTCCTTTGATTATTTTATTGGCAGCTACCGCAAAATTCCCTCGACCAGGGAACCTTTTCTGGGTGAGTCATTCCTTTGCTCGGATAGAGTGGTCGTAATCGACCAATTAGACGACTTGGATTGTATTCAACACGGTGCTCGCGTTAGTGTTCGGCGTTTTACACCAAGGAGGAGTCGTTCCATCCCTCGTTTACCTTCATTCTACGCTGAAAGACGTCACCGCTGGTTCAAGTACCCATATTGTTTACTGGAAGACTTACATGCCTCCCCGGCATTTACTCGGAGCGTCTCAGCAAGGTGTGTGACCCCCATTTACAATGGTATCAGGGTACTCAGTTTTCAGCAGAGGTGGCGTCGGGGAAACTTTTTCTCACGGATCTTTCGGGTTCTCCTCGGAACGAACTGATGGCCACTCTCTCCGCTCCATCTTTTACATCGACGTACCTGGTTGCACCGGTTCCGGTGTATGAGACGCTGCCTGAGAGCATCGCATCATGTATGGCACTCAAAAAGCGCATCTTTCCGCACCTCGATCTTGATCATATCCCTGAAAGTATTCATGCGGGAGTTTTTGATGGACTGAGTCTTGGGATTTACGTCGTCGAACGGAATTGCATTACTGGTTGGGGTAATGCAGGTACCTTTGTAACGTAACTCGTTTTACCCTTTGAAGGTGTTGCCTACATGTGTTTTGACGCCGTTCAATGCTGTGTGGTCTATCCTTGGATTGCTGGGCTGACCCTGGACTGAAGCTGTTGATCTTTCGTGTTTCGGAAAGTCGTACTGAGCGTGCCTGCTGCATTCTCAGTGATATCATCTGACCGAGACCGACCCTTGGTGTGAACGTCCGATCAACTCTGCGACTGGCTCAGTTGAGTTACTCAAGGGTCAACGAGGCCGTGTTCGTCGTACACAAATAGCGCAGGGCGGTGATGATATTAGTGCGATGCCGTTGATTAAGCCGAGTTTGGGGGGGGGGAGGGGTTGAACAAGAAATGGGGGATTAGAGTTCGGGGGGAGGTTCATGGATTAGGAATAAGTGTACCACGCTCAACCATGAACGAACAGACGGTCATGATGATCATGATGAAGATGTTTATCGGTTGTACATGCATAACCAATAGTACCATCTAAGCGGATCAGTGTGAAATTCAAAGTCCAAAGTCCAAATTTCAAACTCGACATACCAGTACATGCATAGGTTTTGTCCCCATCACACACTCATGGCATTGCTACTTCCAGCGACCTGGTCCCTCTGTTCCAACTGTATTTCATCGCCCTGCTCTCTCGCACCTGATCAAATGAATGGTCTCAATTCATGTGCACTTTTACTGACGCACGCACCACTGCCAGTGACACTATCAATGGCACTGATTTCTCTCTCCTCCAACGGTATTTCGTCCGCCTGTTCTTCGTCCTCGTTCCGTGCGGCATACGCGAACATGATCGCGCTCGAACCAGCGCCAGATAACGTGAAACCGAACGCTGTGTCGATGTCGTCTGCAAGTCTGCCCCGAAGATCACGCACATAGAGTTTCCGCAAGTTCAAGATGAATTGAGGGATGAGCGCGTATGGAAGCCAACTTTCTATGATCGTAATCATGACTAGCGCCGCGGTTCCAGAGGTCGGCAAAAGATATCCCGTGTTAGTCAACAAACTAATGATTGTGTATACCAGGATGCTATTGTAATGATTCACCGCCGTCAGCTTATTTGTATGCAAGAAAAAATAGAAGGAAGCAACAAAGACATACATAATAAAGTACAGCATGCCTTCTGTCACGAAAAGGTGCATGTAATGGTTCAGGTGGAAACGCTTCGCTGTTCTGTAATTGTGATTTACCTCCTTGGTCACTTTAAAGATAACCAGGAGGCACATCAACGCCCCGAGCGTCATCTGGATAATATTGATAATATACGAGAAAGCGGGGTAAGGAAATTGCGTCTCGCAAGCTGAATAATTGAGCACTGATAGGATACTGTCTATGTGATGGGCAGAGCGGTAGATATTTCGTTAGTATAGTGCGGTGTGTAGCATGATACGAAACCAGATTCTACTTACTTAGATTATTCGCGGCGCTGAGCATACTGCAAGAGACTAGATACGAGATGACTTCGGCTGCAAATAACACGAGGAAAACGCCAAGGAGGAACCTCGATCTACGGTACAATGCCCACACACGGAGGATCATGGACACTGTCTCAATCAATGCGTTACATCTCAATCTGAATAGAATGAGACCTTACATTCTGCAGTGCACATGAAAACCATTGTAGTCCAATTGGCAGCAATGGTAAGTATGTCACCTCCAGAGTATCCTTGAGCGAGAATGGCCATTGGAAAGACTGCAGTTGTGTACTCACAGCTAATTTAATGTAAACAACTGCCGAAGATGAAACATGCACACACACGTCTACCCGATAGTTGGATTGTTTGAGTAGTTTCGTTGATACTCATAGTGGGGGAAATTACCTTTGTTGGGCCAGGTATGAATGTAGTCCCCACTATCGTCGAGTCGAATCAGTCCAATGACCTCATGATTTTGATGTTTAAACACACTTATGGTATTAATTCTAGTCAACCAACCAATTGGGCATCAGTTGATATACATCACAGCAGGCATTACTTACGTTGCAGTAAACAATCCGAAATACCGAGCCTGGAAGTAAACAATTAGTACAGAACATTTTAAGATCACCAAAAGTACACACAAGAACGAATAATGTAGATATGGGCGTCCAGCGCTTTCCCTGCAGCTATATCAGAATACACAGATATCAGGAAGAAAGTGAGCAACTGACCCAAATGTATCGAATCTGTAGAGATCGATAGCCCATCAAATTTACATGGATTGTGTAAATGTGATACATACTTCGTCTGAGAACGTCAAGACTGACAATCGTGGTGTTTATTCAGTATGGAACATAGAAAGAGAGACTTGATGATACCACCTACTATAGTCATATCCGAGAGCGGTGAGGACTGCAACTAGGAACGGAGCTTGAAGTAAGGTCGATGAATGGAGTGCCAAGATCCACGAACATACGACTAATACAATCGTCGACCCGGAGGAGTTCAAGCAATTGCTGCTCACTTGACATGACCCTTGTATCAGGGAACTGGAACACAAGAGTAGAATCTGCAAAGAGGGAGTTCTAGGGTATTTCACGAGTGAACGCTCGAAGGGGGGACATTAAAAGCCGACACCAGTATGGAATTTAAAGACCGATGGGCGCCGAGAGGACGTTATGTTCCCCCAGACTGAGGCCGGTAATCAACGGAACCATGTCTTTTTTGCAGTGGTGGCGCCACATCACGCGCTTCTTACACAAGTAAGCAAGGCGGCATCATGCAACCTAAATCTAATTTTAAGTCGGCTAGGTTATTATGCTTTGACTACTACGTGACAGCGGGCGGCGAGTGATGTATTCAAGTCGTTCAAGACTCGAGACTCGATTCAGATAGATAGATATGTACCAAACGGTGCCCCGAAGTTCTTCAAGCTTCTTATCTCCATTTCGAATCATGATAAGTTCCGACAAAGCAAGAAGAATTGCCCACGTCTCCTTCATGATAAGCCGGTCCGGGTCCGGATGGCGCGGAGCTATTGAAAAATAACTCCTAAGGCTCTTAGACTGAGTTACTTAGTGGGATTAGATCTATGTAACATCAGGCGAGCGGTATCTCTATGCCCGTATGGCAAAGCAACAGGTCTGGATACGAAAGGCCCTGACGCTCGGTAGTTGAACAGCTCCGGGCTTCATCAGGCCGAGGCTCGAGCGCGGCTTGCTGGCTGAGCTGTCACAGCTTGTGTGGGTCATTGCGAGAGCGGAATATATATGACAAGGTTTCATAACTGCGCATTGGCACCAGAACGGCGGTGGGAGTCGCATTTTGAGCGATTCTCACTTTACTTATTATTTTCAAGTCAGTCTCTAGTATGCCAGTGTGGTTATGCATGACTACAGAGATATAGTAGTCACGCAACCCGTTCCCTTTTACATTCGCTTCAATTGGATGTGATGAACGCAGAAATAGGTGCATTGCGCCGTTGACAAGCTAATTGACACACATAGTCGTACATTCGCACGAACTTGAATCTGACTTATATTTCGCATTTATGCCAGTGCAAGCCCAACGATACCCTCCCTGGCATCGTTACCCCCCGCTGCCTATCATACAGATAATACAGATTCCATTTACCTACCACAGACTCCCTGAGCGCAGTCACGTCCACTGGCAAGACTATATCCCCACCCCAGGCGACTTTCGAGTCTATGTTGACCTTGTCCTCAACTTCCTCGGCATTTACTTTTATCGGATACCTGTACTCCCCTTTACGCAACACATGGGCAAGCCATGATATAGAAGCGCTGAGGACACCGGCATTGACTGCTCGGTTTTACAACGACCGCTCTCTCCGCTCGCAGCTGCCATCAAGTCACCGGACCTGGTGACGTCAATCCTGATGTATTTGGGTTTCTCAAGGGCATCGCGTCGTGCATGGTACATGGACCAAAATCAGTTTTCCGCGCCTCGATCTAGATGTCCATATCCCTGAAAATATCCAGGCGGGGGTTTATATTAAGCCTCGGAAATTATGTTGCTGGTCGAACGACCAAGTACGAAGGGGCACTGGCAACCTCGACGGCATCACACGCCCTGCGCTGAGCTAAAAATAGTGAGGGTACCAGGCCCCCCGAGGGACGACTCTTCTCTGAAACACGAAAGACCAGTACTTATTCGCTGGTTCCCGAGTCATCAAAATATATAGCATCAGGTAACGGGGACTTACTTACGTTACAATGGTACCTTGACCCGGGTTACTCGTCCAATGCAAGTCAGAAATTCGCCGTTGTGTTGAACTTGGTAGCTGCTCGCAAAAACAATATTTCACAACGCTGTATAGATCACATTCCAAGACTCGCATCAATCTCATAGTCTCAAGCTCCCCGTCCAGGTCCTGAAAATTTCTTCGTGTACCTTCCTCTGATCAGCCACAAGTGATGTCTGTATTTGCCAGTGCAAGGCAACGAGGAACGGGTTTTGTTTTTCCTGCATTGGACGCATGGTTTCTTGATACGATGTGGAAGAAAATAAACCCTGGTCTCTTGAATAGATTCTTTGTCTCTCAAGCCCACTAACCAAGCATGGTTGGGACCTCGAGCTCTGTGGATGGGCGATCATTAGTGGCGAAGAGTCGGCTGTCTTTCGAGACTGGTACGTTTTTAAACGAAACATAGGTTAGTCTGCGACACTGATAGATGTCGATATAGTCACCGGATACAGCATGTCATCATCGTTACCGATTGCCATACAGTGTGTGTCACAGGATGAAGCCTTGCGCGTGTCCCAAGTACTCTAACCAATTGTGAACACGCTGCCAGTCGAACTTTCCAATCTCCAACTACTTACAGCATCCGGAAATTCTCCAGCTGCGCGGGGCCTCCTTTGCGACAACAGATTTTTTATATAGCGTTGTAATAGGAGTTGCACCGGGCGCTCATCGCACACAGTGAATGCTTTTCTTCGTCTGGTTCACAAGAAAGTCCCTCCCCTGTCGCTCCATCCAATCAATATCTTTCTCAGGCTATCACCAATGCTTCCGTTCAAGTTATGACGCATGCTTAATCGCTGCGGACCATCTCGCTGCGCACGAGTACGGTGTGTCAGATGTTGACACCATGGCTGAAGGTAAATTTTTACTATGATAAAGAAGGGGAGGAATTCTCGGATCTACAAACAACCGATGACCGCTCTCTCAGCCCATCTTTGAAATTGATGCTAGCGTGTACTCGGTGATATTCTACTTATTTATATCTGATAATGATATTGCGTCAGGGCATTGCGTCGTGGCACTAAAACAGCGCATTTCTTCCGCACCCTAATTTTAATCAGCATCATGTGGGGCTCTGATGGGGCGAGCCTGGACCTGACATTATTGATTTATTATTAAGTAACGTAACTTCCAAGTAAAGTCTTCAAAGGGGTCGCTAATCGATATATGACCATGGTGTTAGTACGAATCAGATATGATTATGTTGTCAGAGCCTCGCTTGAATTCTTGTGGGTTCAGGTCAAGTTGTACACGAATACCAAGACCATGCAAGGGGATGCATGGGTTACAAACTGAAAGATCAAACTCGACCGACATACATCATGATACATACCAGTGGAATTTCATCCCCACCACATACTCAGGGCATAATTTCCAGCGACATCATGATGAACAACTTGTCCCAAATGTAGTATTTCTTCGCCTTGCTGTGTCGTGCCTGGCGAATCGGATTGAGCCAATTCATACCAATGTCACAGCCCCTCCAACGGTATTACGTCGTTCTTCGCCCTCATTCCGTCCGACATGTGCAAACATGATCGTACTCAAACTAGCCCCAGATATAGTGAAATGAACGCTACTAAGCTATGTCAATGTTGCCTTCACGTCCGCCCCGGAGACTGCGCATACAAAGTTCCAGCAAGTTCATGATGAATCGAGATATGAGTACTACGTGTGGAAGCAGGCCTTCCACATTCGCAGTGGCGTCTCGCTCTGGCGTTCTGCAAATGTCCGTGATACCTGTGATTGTATATGCCAGGACGCCATTTGAATTCACAGCTAGCTTGTTTGCATGCAGGAGGAAATGGAAGGAAGCAACGAGGACATACAAGATAAAGTAGATGACGCCTTCTCCGATCACGAAAAGGTGCACGTGATGGTTCAGGTGGAAAGTTGGAAACGCTTTGTTGTTCTGTCATTTTGAAGTACCTCCCTGATGAATTTGATGAGGACCAGCAGACACATCAATGCGCTGAGTGTCATCTGGATGGAATTGATGATATACGAGAAAGCATGGTAAGGATGTTGCGTCACACAAAACGAATAATCGAGCGTTGAGTTGACACTTTCTGAGTTGGAGCAGCACATATTCCGTCAATATCCCACATGGGTGTGTGAAATCAGGTTTCACATACCTAGTATGACATTCGTGTTGTTGAGCATAACACAGGAAACTAGATACCAGATGAGAAGTCTTATAACACGAGGAAAGTGACAAGGGAGAACCTCGATCGATGGTACAATACCTACCGTGACATACATAGGATTATAGACACTGCCGCAATCAATGTATTGCATCTCGATCAAGATGCGATAAAATCTCACACTCTGGAGTGCAAATGAAAATCATTGTAGTCTAATTGGCAGAAATAGCAAGTATGTCATCTCCGGAGGGGCCGTCAAGTTGAACGAAAATGGTCACCGGAAAATCGCAGCTAATTTAAATGTGACCAACTGCTCAGAAATGTTGTTGATCACCGTGAGATGAAACATGAGCGCACGTCCACCGGTAGTTGAAATCTTTAAGTATCTTTGTTGATCCCTAATAGATGGTACGAGAGAGAACTTTTACTGGGCCAAGTAATAATGTGCTCTCCACTGTCATTTGGCCAAATCAGTTCAACAACCTCACAATCTCAGCACACCAATACAATTGATTCTAGTCAACCAACCAACCTGCATCGATTGGTATACATCACAGCGAGAACTGACCCTACATTGCGGTAAGCAGTCCGAAATACCAAGTCTGGAAGTGAACCACTGGTACCTAATTTTTTGAGGCTGCAGGTTGCGCACCAGAATAAATAATGCAGACATGGATGTAGCGCTTTTCCTGTGGCGCTCTATATCAGAAATACACAAACATCCGGAGAAAACTGTGCATTGACCCAAGTGTATTCAATCTGCAGAGATCGATGGTCCGTTAAATTTGCACGAATTATATCAATGAATGTGACACATACTTCGTTCGAGAATATGTGATGTGTACTCTGCAAAGAATGAGAAAGAGGTGTTTCACGGGTGAATGCTCGGAGGGATTACACATAAAAACCAATGCCGGTATGGAATTTAAATACTGGTAGGCACCGAGAGTATGGCTGGTGGTTGTGAGGGTCACCAAGGAGACACTGAGAGAGGAGCACTATACATACCAATAGCATATACCATGTCTCTTTTATCATGATACGCCGGGGTGGTCCGAGTCCCCCGGAGTGGTGAAAAATCTGCCTTCTTAGAGGTTAATCATACAACCCCCAAGGTTCTGGGTTACTTAGTGATGAGAAATTGCATGGCAAAAATATTGCTATATCTATGTAGCATTCAGATGCGGAATCGGCAGGGCAACGAGTTTGAAATATATCTCTGTTAGTTCCTTCGGATCAGGGATCACAACCGGTGGTTGAACTTCGGGGCTGAACTTCGTCATATCAAGCTGGCTGAGCTGTGCGCGAGAGCAGACCATGAAAGGTGAAGCTGTACCATATGATTGGGTTCATCACGGACCGGGCTTCTTACTAGTAAGATGGTATCATGGAAGCGCAGGTCGAATGTCAAGCATGTGTTTTCATGACCCGGGGCTGTGCGGTCTGTACTGGTCTTTTTTGATCGACCTGGTCATTCGTGTTTCAAGTAGTGCCTCGAGTACCTGCCGCCGTATCCGATACAAGACATTGTCCATCCGACACCGTCGAGGCTGTCCCTGTATTACGACATTGATCATCTACGGGTATCAATTACCGCCACATCCATATTATTCAAGTTCGCACCAGATGGAGTCTGGAGTTATCTAGTTTACCCCTTCGAGGACTTGCTACGTGTGTGTTTTGACGACTCGCCTGGTGCGGTCTATATACTTCTTGACTGAATGTTTTTAGCAAGGGGCAAAATATCATCCGTTCGACTCCGTGGAGGTTGTTATATCGACTGGACCTGTCTTGTCGATGGGTGATATCTAGATGGCGTCATCCACAACAGAATGGCTTTACTGTTCTGATTGACAGAGACGTTGGTCAAAGGTAACAATATCACCCTCGAGCCTAGAGAGACATGGATGTTTAGGATGCTGAGCTAGTACTGGCCCAGGGGGAATGAAACAGATCCGTGTCGTACTTCCGACAATGTAAGTTTCCAAGGATCAATCTACTCCAAGGATCCAGGTATAGTGGCAGTCCCTCCTGTTCTTGGTCTGCTGCCTACATAACACAGTTCGCAAGTTAGAACAGAGTGACTGACGTAAGTCATCGATCCCACGCATGGCCTCGTGCCAGGTCCAGGCATGGCCACAACATTGCAACGTTGCATCGATAATGCAATGGGGATGGTTTGTTTACATACTGCACAATGAAACTAACGAGGTGGAGTCGAAACTACAAATACAGCTTCTTTGTTGCAAACACTCCTACACCATAGGGACTGCGGTGGACACTGCTGCCGAGGTGCGGGCAATGGCAGACAGGTCAATGTCTACAAAGGTGTTGAGAAGTCAAGCGATTGATCGATAAAACCGACCTGACCTTGGCCCTTCAGAGCGGTCTTCCTAAATTTTCTCGCGACAAGCTTGTCCTCTTCGGTGAGAGAGTTGGACCTTCCGGACGGATGGTTGTCGACTGCAAGAGAAATGAGCCGCAAGTAGTCTGGGTGGCGATGGACGCACGAGAGTCCCTCGAGCTTTGTTCTGCAGCAAAGGATTCGTCTCCGTCCTCAGACGCGGCTGCCTCAAGGTAGCTCTCGTTGGCGATACTGCCCCAGTTGTGGTGACCACCACCACCCTTGCGAAGGGACTTGTCGAGGCCAGACTTTGACTCTGAGCGATCCCTGAGGAGGGCGCGAGGAAAGGTGGCGCGCTCAGTGCGGGTCATGGGGGAAGATGGAAGAGATGGGGGGAAAGCAAGCTGGCGTTTGATGGGCAGATTTATACTCGAGCTTGTGACAGGATCATTTCACATTTACCGAGACAGGTATTTTGTGGGGAAACGTGGGAATCCCATCTTGTCGCGTGACCATGATCGACTCTCTCCTACATCCATCTGATGACCTCCAATGTCTCTTGAACGTGCACATCAACAAGACGACAGAGCGCACGATCGCCATCGTCACCCATCGCAGCGATGAATTCGACGCGGAACTTGGCAGGTGCGCGACCGGTCCGAAATTTAGCCATGCTCATGACGTTTCAAAGCCTGCTCGTCTTGAACATATCCACAGCAAACGGTCTCGTACGAGTACTTGACGCGCTTCCGATCACTGAGCACTTGGTCATCTCAGTCGCTCAGACGCGTCCACTTGCCTCGCACTCGTCAGAGGCGGACCCAAGTGTGCCCACGGAGTTGTGGTCCGGTAAGCTCTAGCCTACTTGGGCCCTGGGTTCTGACCCATTTTTGCTTGAGCTTGGCTTCTCACTATCAAGCATGATGCGCAAGACGCTAGACCGCTAACATATACGATTCGCACACGTGATACCCAGAGGTTGCAAACTTTTACTGCAGAGTGTCGTCGCTTGAAAGAGATTGCGTGTACGCGTGTGCTCAGCCATGGGTCACTAGACTCTAATCCGCTTCTTTTAATAGCTGCGAAACATCCAACTGACCCTGATTTCTTTTGGGCTGAGGCATATGTTTCTGATCTCTCCCACCGGCTTGATCTCCGCCTTCGTAAACAACCCTTGCATACACGCTTGTCTCCAACTATTGCTGGCTCTCCTGGAGATGATACTTCCGACATCTCGATTGTTCAGCGTGACTGGATCGAACAGGTTGCTACCAAGAAGGCGTCGAATGGTAACGTAAAACACCTGAAGTGTGTCATCCTCTCGGCTATTTTTTGTTCACCGGCGTTCAACGCTCTGTAGAATACGGCTCGGAACTTTCAACGTCAATGGCAAGACTCCCTCACAAGATCTATACCCCTGGATACGGAGTCCCGGATCTCAGGATGATGTAAAGACTGGTTCAATGTCGATATCTCCCTCAGATCCACTTCACCAAGGTTCGTCAGTAGTGTCGTTCTTGCTCAGGTTGTGACTATTTTTAGAACTGCGCGAAAGTAACCCGTCGACGGGTTCAACTGATGAACATGCTATTGGGGAACATGATATACTGGTTCTAGGATTCCAGGAGTTGGATCTATCAACTGAAGCACTTTTGTACGCGACAAGTACACTGAAAGAAGACGAATGGTTAACAGCCATTTTCGCTGGTCTCGGGGAGAAGCGCGTACTGTATGAGAAGGCACGTCCGTATTACTGCGACAAGTTCCCAATTGCTCACTCTGAACGCTATTAGCTTGCATCAAAGCAACTGGTCGGGATGTTACTCATAGTAATCGTGAAGAAAACTCTCGTGCATTGTTTCACTGATATTCGGTCGTGCGATGCTGGTTCAGGCATCATGGGATTTATGGTATCCGATTTTCTTCTTAACGGTGCTCGGAATACTCATGCAATACTCTACAGGGAAACAAGGGTGCCACGGCCATTAGATTGGAATTCACTCCAGAAGTTCCCAAGACTGCGACCTGTCGCTCTACTGTTTTAACGTTCGTCAATGCGCATCTTGCAGCGTCGGACGAAATGGTAGAGAGACGGAATTATGATTTTCAAGAAGTCACTGGACGCCTGACATTTCCTCGAACTGGGTTGAACGTGAATCCTCCCCGAACATCAGTTGCCGGGGATACCTATAATATATACCAGAGCGATGTACTCTTCTGGATAGTGCGTCCTTCGCTGAACATGACTCATCGATAGCTTAGCTCGTGTTGCTTTTGTCTAGGGAGGTGAATTTTTTATCGGAGGCGAGGACGGCATCCAACGCATTTTGTTTTAGACCTCAACTATCGGTTAGACTTACCCGACGGAGACATTAGAAACCTTTTGTTCTCTCACATTTCAGGTATAGACAGCATACAGATACTGCTGTTATATGACCAGCTCAAGGCTGCAATGCGGAACGACCAGGCGTTTACCGATTTCACGGAACATCACATTAACTATATTCCGTATGTGTTCGCTAAGCTGTGACGTTAACGACCCTTATATTGTTGCAGCACGTACCGCTTGACTCAAGGTGTGTCAAAAGATCGACTGGGATATGACATGAAGTAGGTGTTTCTGAAACATGCATACTCGAATGGTTTTCAACGTGTCCACCAGACGTAAACCTGCCTGGACGGATCGCATTCTGTATATGGCTCCTCCTGATATCAGGGTGACACCACTAGCCTATAGAAGCCATCCGGAGATTGGGATGAGCGACCATAAACCCGTCTCTGCCGATTTTGATATCTCCGTGCGTCTTTACCGTGTCTGTCGGGGTGCTTTCTACGGGCAGTAACGTTGCCTCGTGTTCACAGCTGAATCTTATCGACGTGTTACAGTACGAGAATATGGTTTCGGCATTGCATCATGAACTAGCTGCCTTTGAAAGCACTGAGCGCCATCCAAGGATCAAGATTCAGCCTGTCTCGATAGAATTCGGGACGATCAAGTAAGTTTATTTCCATGTATGCACCCCTATATAAACGTCAGCGATAAGGTACAAACAAACCGTTCATCGCGAAGTGCTGATACAAAATGACGGCGATGTAAGACATTCGCGATAAGGCATGAGCCATTGAGCCTGATTAGCTGATTCTTGTTCGGATAGATGCCCTGTGTGTTTCGCTTTGTGCGCTCCCGTGCGGATTCGGAACACATCTGCAAGTATTTGTGGGCAACCGATTGGCTGTATTAACAACGTCACCATAGCACCGTCGTGGCTTCGGATTGAACCAATCGTTGTGAGTTGATTGTTCCTAAAATACGAATGACTGCCGGTTCTCATTGCATTATCTATAGGGATTCTTGCGGCCTCGTGAAACCATGACCGTCCTATTATCAGGTTACGTTGATGACGATTCTGCAGCAAAGTTGAATTTCAATTTACCGACACTTGATTGCACTCTCATCTTACACACGGCGCTTGGAAAAGACGACTTCCTGACCATCTCCGGAAATTACCGTGCGTCCATGGTTCTGCACTTTGGTGTCATAAACGAGAGCTTCTGAGCGCGTTTCTTCCATTCAGAGTACACGTGTTTCTCAAACACGCTCGAAAGACTCACCCGATTGGCTGGTCCGATCGGAAAGTGCACGTCGCCTGAGGAGGGGATGGCTGCCGAGCAAGCGATCAGTGCGCCCCGTGAGATCATGCGACTCATCAATTGGATGATGGCGCACGTTTCTGCCACCGTACGTACCTCATTGTGCGGGTCTGCGGCGCGTTTACTTATTGTGTGTATACTCAGGACGGATTGTTTGAGAGTCTCGCACAGGAACGCTTGTGTGACGTGATTCGAGAGGTGGGTGGTGCCTTTGGGTATGCAAACGTGGGTTGGGCTGAGGATTGTTGATTGTCAAGTGTCTGGACACGGGGGACGAGTTTCCGGACGGGGACTTGAGGGCGTTGGGGGCGGCGTTTGCAAACACGCTCGTGTCGCTGCTCGATTCGTTGATCGAGCCTGTCGTCCCTCCGCGTCTCCACGTGTATTGTTTGCAAGCGAGAGACAAGGATGAGGCGTTTGAGGTGCTCAACGCGTTTCCCCACGAGAGTATCAACGTGGGTTACAATCGTTGGTGGTGTTACTAACGTCGCGTACTGATGACCGGGCCTCAAGGTGTGGATATCGCTTACGGCATTTTTGCACTATGTCGCTCAGCAGGACGGCGCGAACCCGACCGGTCCCGGAAAGGCGCATAGATTGGGTTCGTTGACGATTTCATCCTGTTCGTATTGCACTGACCAAGGTCCAGCGAGTGTTTTTGCGCCCGTCTTACTTCGGGATGATCCGACCGGGGGTCATCCGAGAGCGTCACCCGTCCGCAAACGCGACTTTCTGCTCCATTTTATCAGCTAGGCGAGGAACGAAGTGATTCATTGTTGTCTATAGTTATTCTCCTCCACTTCTAGTACATTCCGATCTATGCGAAAAGCTTCTTGTATGCCTTTTTCTCCTTTTCCTTCTTTTCCTTCTCGCGCTGCGTGATCTTGGCGAGCTCTGCCGAGACGGCGAGCTTGAGGTTGAGAGGGTCTTCGGTCGCGAGAAGATTGCTGGCTTCCAACAGGTCGTTGCGTGCACTTTCGTCATCTTTCAGGGCTGCGTTGGCGAGTGCGCGACGGTAGAGTGCTTTCGCTGTGTGGTGGTTTCCGGTGGACACGCGTGCCGAACCATGCAGAGGACACAACGTACCTTTGTGTTCGATCTTCGCTGCGAGGAGGTACGCTCGTGTTGTCTGGTGTACGGCCAGCGTGGGGTCAGGTGGCTGAACGCGAAGCGCAGCGAGTGCAGAATTGTTGAGCAAGACCGTGCGGAGCTCGTCGAATTCATCTTTCTGCTGGGCTGGCGCGTCGTCTGGCAAGGCATGGTGCAGGTCCAAGTACCTCAACGACTCTAAAGGGGTTCATATCAGCGGGTTGTAATCCATGAAACAATAGACGAGTTGGCATACTGAGATACTTTTCCAATGCCGCGGAAGGGTCGGGATCGCCAGCTTTGGAGCCGTCATCGTTCTTCCCCGTGAGCAAGGCGTTTCCGATGTTCTTGATAGAATTAGCAGCCGTGTAGGCGTATTCGTGGTCGTCTGATGCGCGTGGATCGTCTTGGGGATAATCTTCGTAGCCATCACCATCCAGGGTCGGAGACTCGCTCAGGGATGGATCATCTGGGGACAAAACGCCACAGGCGGCGATCACGATGGACTTTGTGGGGACGTCTCCCGAATTTGTTGGGTGGTGTTCCATCCTGCGGACTGGCCAAACGGGCGTGAAACGAGTACGTTGCGTTAAATGAACGGAAAACGTACCGATCGATTTCCCCTTGATGACTTCGCCGAAAATGACGTGCTTCCCGTCTAAATGAGGTGTCTCGGCGACGGTGATGAAGAACTGGGATCCATTCGTGTCTTTGCCCGCATTGGCCTGTGAGGCGCGTTGTGAGCATGGGTGGGCCCTGGGAACACGCCGGACACATACCATGGATAGAAGGAACGGTTTGTCATGGTTTACCGGAAAGGCCTCGTCTGCAAATTTGTCACCGTAGATAGATTCCCCACCAGTACCTAGGTAGACCGGAGGTTAGCGAAAAGACATGTGGGAACGCGATCGAATACCGTTTCCAGCGGTGAAATCGCCGCCTTGGCACATGAACCTATTGGGGACAAGACGATGGTAGTCCTGATCTGTATCTCAATGGATGGAGGGGAGCGAGGAAGACCCGCGCACCCTTTGATGACGCGATGGAACTTGGACCCGGCATAGGAAAGTTGTTTTCCCGAGTTTCCGATGCCTTTTTCGCCGGTACAGAGGGCCCCTAGGAGGATGGATGAGGCATTAACATGACTGGTTTCGTAGGGAAGGTACGCACGAAAGTTTTCAGCGGTCTTTGGGACTAGATCTGCATAGAGAGAGAAGATGATACGACCGAGTGGATTTCCGTCGATGGCGATATCAAAGTAGGTGATCGGACGCTGGGACATGGCGGGGACGAGAAAGAGGTGGAGAAGGAGGAGACAAGGATTATAACCCTACGCGATATTTACGTAACCCGAGCGTAGAAACGACGAGAACTTTTACTCGAATGTTTGACAGTCCCGCCCTACAGTTGCTCGGCGTCGATGCCTCTGTCATCGATTCAGTCTCCCCGCTAGATCAAGCCAACAAATGGCTCTCTGCATTCCAGGCCAGTGCGTCGACCAAGGATGCAGGCTCGCTCGTACAGCTCTTCCATGAATACGGTTTTTGGAGGGACATCTTGGCCCTCACATGGGACATGCGCACCATCCGTGGCCATTCATCCATCCGGGTTATGCTAGATGCCCGTCTCGAAGCGACCGGTCTCTCCGCGTTCCACCTCCTCGAAGACGCCCTGCGCGGCCCGACGATCATTAAACCGCTCCCTGGCCTGGTGTTTATCCGCGTCTGTTTCGAATTTGAGACGAAACACGGCAAGGGTATCTCGGTCGCGTTCTTGATCCCTACGTCCAACGGCACCTGGAAAGCCTGGTCCTTGCTCACCCGGCTTGGTTCCCTCAAGATGCATTCTGAAAAGGTGCGTCGTCGACCTTCCTGATGATGTGAAGTGTGACACCGATCTTGCAGATGGGTGATTTGCGCGCGCGTTCGACGCACCTTCAAAACTGGCAGGACCGACGCCAACGCGAGATGGACTTTGATCACGGTGATCCTACCGTCCTCGTTATTGGCGCTGGTCACTGCGGACTTGGGGTCGCGGCAAGATTGACCTCTCTTAGCGTCCCTACCCTCGTTGTCGACAGAAACAAACGGATCGGCGATAATGTACGATCACGATTCATTCATATAGACCAGCTAATGTGATGCGCTGTAGTGGAGGACACGACACGATACGCTATGTCTTCATGACACTGTTTGTGAGCCGAATTGCAGAATGTATGCGCGCCATCTAAACGTCGCACTTGCATGCAGGGAGTAATCAGATGCCATACCTAGAGTGAGTGGTATGGGGAATCTCGAACGCCCGTTTACCTTGTGGTGCCTCAGTTTTCCAAAGACGTGGCCTGTTTACTGCCCTGCATCAAAGGTGCTTTCATTTCATGTGCATGTGTGATTATTGACCGTCCCAAGCTGGGTGACTGGCTCGAATTTTACGCAGCAGCGCTCGAACTAAACGTTTGGCTTGACTCCTCGATAACGAGCACGGCTTTTGATCAAGAAACCATGACGTGGAAGGTTTCCGTCGATCGAGGTGGAATGACGAGGACAATGTCAGTCAAATATCTTGTTTTTGCCACCGGTTTCGGTGGTGGGTTCCCAAAGATACCTGAGATCCCCGGAAAGGCGAGTCGTTCTCGTACCTCACGTCTTATGGCTAAATCGAATTCTCCGTTAGGATTTATACCGTGGTTCTGTCCTCCATTCTTCACAGTTCACTTCTGCGACGGAGTTTAAAGGAAAGAAGGTGATTGTTGTCGGTGCTTGTACTTCAGGTTTGGTCGTCACTCCTTGGCTAGTCTCGCTGCATGTTCAAGTTTGCATATTAGCCCATGATATAGCGCATGATTTGTGTCGCCATGGCTGCGATGTTACAATGTTCGCATTGTTAATTAATTGTCCAGAGTCTTTCCTTACCGACAGGCATAGGGTCCAGCGTTCACCTACGTACGTGATTTCGCAAGAGGCCTTCGAAATTACACTTGGAGGTACGGCAACGCTCACATATCACATGTCATGTCGTCATGGAGTTCGATCCTTTTGTCTCACACGAAATATATACCAGAGAGATATAACGAACATTTTCCGATCGAATTTGCGGACATTCTCAGCGTTGCGTTGCCCTTTGCAACGTTGAAATATTTGCTTAAAGCCTCGGTGGAAAACACGGTCAATGGGATCGACAAGTGCGCAGCACATTTCCGAATTTGTGACATTGCAAACATGACATTTTGATGCATAGGGAGCTCCTTAACAACCTAGCAAGAGTCAAGTTTCAGACGTGGCTTGGTCCAGATGGAGCAGGGCTCTTACCGTTGACTTTCCAGAGGGGTGGGGGATTCTATATTGGTTAGTTTCTCGTTGCCATCCGATTTGACCAAATTTTACGATGAAACAGACACCGGTGCCAGCCAAGAGATTATCAACGGACATATCAAGGTGAAGGGTGGTTCTGTCCGCAAATTCACAAAGGGTGGTATCGAGCTCGAGGATGGGAGTGTACTGGAGGGGGATCTCGTCGTATTTGCGACAGGGTGAGTTTTTACCGTTGCTGACTGAAATTACAATTCACTCTGGTTGATATGGTGAAGCTTTGGAGAAATTCGCAGTTCTATCAGACAAGTGTGTGGGGTTGATGTCGCATCCAAGGTCGGAAACGTGTGGGGTTTGGATGCAGAGGGGGAATTGCAAGGCGTGTGGAGAAAGACTGGGCATCCGAGGCTGTGGATCGCAATGGGTAAATTTGGTCTTTTCCAACTGCATTTAGCTGAGGATTGGGACTGTTATAGCCAACTTTTGCCGTACCCGCCTGCACTCGTTGCATCTTGCACTTCGTGAGTTGGTTTTGGGTGGTTACATGCATAAATACTGATATGGGAAATAGAGATCAGAGCCATCGAATCAGGTATTGTTCAGGATGGAGACATCTGAAATTGTATAGTATCCAAGATCAGCTCGCGGTATCAGTATCAGCATCAAGTGGGGCGGCGGTACTACGATCATTGACCGGCCCCAAATTATAACCCGTGTGAAACTGCCGTTGACACGCTAGCTCCATCTGAACAAGCCGGTCATACGGCACTTCAATTATTTCCCCCTAGAGAAAGGAAGCTTCCACTGGCGGGATGCCTGAGCGCTTGATCACGCCATACTTACACTTTTTTTTGTCAACGTGAGTACGTCCTTGAAATAATCTAGTGACCCCAAAATCGAGCGGATTGATCAGCATGTGATCGGGTGCGGAGCCTTATCGGATAGTGATGTGGCACCGGCTAAGTCAGAAAGCGCAAGGTTATCCTTATGCTTATCTATGATAAGTACTAAAGCGAACGAAGAACGGATGCCATGCTATGGAGACGGTGCGGGGATAGATTCTAAGTGCAGAGATGAAGAAATTCGACGAATATGACATAATAAAAAGATAAGTGTCGGAGTTAACCGAAAGAAAATAAGTAGTTGAAGAAGCTGCGCTGGCTAGTCTGCCTCCGTGTCGTCTGTCCGCCTGTTCGTTGGGCTCAACTCCGTTCGTTTTCAACGGTTTTCTTTGACGCGGACCAGCTCCAAACATGTCCGTCCTTCTCAACCTCCCTGCAAAGGCACCCTCTCTATCCGCCCTCTTCATGGCCGCCGCTGCCTCTGTTCTCCTCCTCCTCCTCGCCCGCTTCGTCTTCTCCTTCACCCGCCTCTGGTCGTGTCCAAACGACCCCCGCGAGAAAGACCCCTCCTTCCTCTCCCTCTCCCTCGTCTCAAAACCCTGGAGTCGCTCTCTCCCCGTGTCCCTTCCCTTTTCGTTGACCCTCCCCGAAAAGCCCTCCATCGAGGTCGGAAATGGCGTTGCCGTCGGTCTCTCTCACAAACGCGCCCAATCACTTCCAGTTGTCAACTGGCAGCCGCGGTCAGGTCCTCAGTTCCAGCCTCCTCGTGAGTGTCCCATCGCCTCCCCTTGTTACGCATGTAAACATGCTTTCCTGCTAGCCCCTGCGCTCTACGAAAACCCTGTGCCATTATCGATGGCAAAGATGATCATGTCGCGACACGTGCGTATTTTGTTCTTTCTTTTGGTAGTATTTTCCCTCATGCGGCCTTGACAGACCTTTCGGCGGCCAAATCCAAACCGCTCACGGAGATCCTCCACGGCCTCGGCTCCCCAGCCGACCTCACCACCGCAGACACCTTCCCGCCTATACCATTCAATAGCATAGCCTTTTGCGCTAATCATTTCAGTAAATCCACATCTCATTGGGCGACACGGACTTGGTCCCCAGTTTAACTTATTCTACCGACACGCATGCACGCGCTCTCGCCAACGGCATCCGCACCTGCTATAATCACACGATCCACTGGAGTACGCCCAACATGATTTACTATGATGATGATATCCACGGGTATACTTCGGATTTTCTATTTCATTTTCCTCCGCGAGGTTAGGTGCTTGAACCATGCGACTTGGTAGCCGCTGACATTCTCCGAGCCTGGGGGAATACGGGTGACGCTCTGGACGATGGAACTAACACACGGATAATCTTCTTCTTGTATCGACAGAACTTTTTTTTTTCCTTCTTTTTCGCGTATCTTTCTTTTTTGATTATTCGTTTTCTATTTTGTTTTGCGAATGTAGTGGCGTTCCCTACGGATTCTTTTAGTTACATCTTTTGCCGGTTACGCATGTCTCTATGTACAAGCAATATGACAGGCTTTTTCGAAATATGACGCTAGTCAACGTTACGTACTCGACATTTTATCTCGAACCTCGAGGCCACGTCATCCCGCAAGACCGAAGACTCGGCCCTAGTACTCGAGTATCACCCCGCATAAATGTCTTGCGCTACAGATGGTCTTTCCTCGGGAAAATGTTCAATATGTCGACCAGACTGCATGCTAGTCTGACCAGGAGAATCCAACTTGCTTTGAAACATTACAAAGTCGCGTGGCATTGAGTACCCGGACACTTGACTCATCAGATATTACCTGGCCCAGGGCTTCATACCCCGTTTTCTTCGCATCCGCGGTTGCGTGAAACAAGCGACCCAAGTGTCTCGGTCGCGCGTCGAGGCTGGGGGTGCAGTGCAGTGCAGTGCAAGTACACCCGTGGACAGCGGGGCTGTCACTGATCAGTCGAGCACATGACAACTCGAACCTGCCAGGGAGAATTTGATGTGATATTCTGAGCGTGCTGTGCGTTGTGAGAAAAAGGCGATTTTAAGAGACCCGGTGAGAACATCACTGTAGTTGATGACCCGTGCCCAAAAAAAAAAAAAAAGGGAAGAGCGAGAATACATTGCATCATGTGATGCGTCGCACACTGCTACCCGCTGCCGCCTGCCCAGTCGTTGAGCATGTCATTTGAGAGTGTGTCGTGGGGTCAAACGTACTTGCGAGGAGGCTGATCGAGACGCCAGTGTGGACCGATGCTTGACGTTGTAGGTGATCCGTGCAAAAGGAAGAGCATGGGCAACGCCTGTTCAGCATGACAGAGATCGACTGTCGTCGCAGTTGAGCGTATGGGCAGCTTTCTGCACAGTGATTTCGGGATGGAACCCCACGTCTGCAAAAGGGTCCTAAAACCGCGGAAGCGCGCGTCAGGAGGACTATCGCACGTCCAAGCTTCGTGAGCATATTGATCAATAGGGATCCGGTTAACCAGCCGTCTCAAAATGGCTTCTCGTCGCTAGAAAGGAGATAGTGAAAGTTTAATAAGTGCGTCGATAGAGAGAAGGTGATTGAGAGGTCGGAGTGGATCGATATCTGTGGTTGATCCGGGAAAAGGAAGAGAAGCGATTGAACTATTCTGACGACGAGGGGAAGCACACGCTGTGAACCCTGTTCGGCTCATGACGAGATCGATCGCGAATGGCGAGTGTCATCGCAGTTGAGCGCATGGGCTTTCTTGCAGACGCAACCCTAAGGTTGCAAGGGTCATAAAACCGCGGAAGCACATGTTTGGAGTGCCATCGCAGTATCCCTGTAAATTGCATCGTCCAGACTTACGCAAAGTGAACAATCACCGGGGACATCTGGATAGCCAATACCATCTCAAATGGCTACTCACCGTGACTGGATATGCAGCAAGTTCAAGAAGCGCGTGGAACACACAGAGCCACTCCTGTATATGAAATACGATTGGACAATGAAAAAACAGCTGACTGGTCCACGAGGCAGTAGATGCGCCACTCACGCTAACAAGCTGGAACAGAAGGTGATACTGTTCCGCCAGTGTGGCATCACAGGGGCGATTCCTTCCTCGCATCAACCCATGTGTAGGCAGTATTCTTGAGGAAGCTGTTCACAACGGACATAGCCCCATGCTAATTTCCATAATAGAAAATCCCACCACCTGTAGAGATGGCGAAGAACGCATGAACACCAGTCCACACGAAAACTTTAGCAGAGCGTCCCTCTCAGAAAGGAGCAGCCTTACTAATGACTCGGTATCCTTTGTGTAATTGATCCCCACGAGTACGTCAAGCAAGGAGCGCACGCTCACATTGGAAAAGAACGCTCGTACTAAAGAAACCTACATGCGCGTGTGCAGAAGACGATCGTGCGAGTGGTCTACTGTAAAAACACATGAGCCACATACACCTGTAATAAGCTGACACATAGCGAAACGAAAACCGTGGCGGTAGATCCCCAACTGTCGCCTACACTCATCCTTGAGGTTGTACCCCTATCAGTGACTATGCGGCAGGGAGATGGTAGCCGGTACTTCCGGTGCGAACTCTGGCCCTGTGGCTCCGATGCTGTGTAACCTATTACTTGACGTTCACCACGGATGTAACATATGTGACTGATGGAACAGTACGCATTTGTTTCTCATCGCCTCTTCCCGCGCCTCTTTGCATCGTAATTGCCACACTGGTGATCGATTTGGGATGTGGGGAAGGGAGGGAACAATGCTATGTTGGGACTGCTTCAAGTGAAATCGGTCGGCTCCGAAAACTGTGTGCTTTACATAAATAAACGAGCAAGGAACATGACGGATACTCACCCAGCTTAGCACTGGCAGAGGAATAGATACAACTTGAAGCCACAACGTGTCGTGTGGCGGTTGGATGTGACCATGATAGCAAATCCAGGGCGGTTCCTGAGAGTATCGATTCGGTCAACGTTGGTTCAGAATGATCGGGAGAAGTGGCCGTACTATAACGCCTGGACTCGTCGTGTTGGTGATACACCAAGTTTGACAGCATGATGGGACTCACCAATTTAATGCGTGGCACTTAAAATGGGCTGAGCTGTGTAAGTTATTTCGGGACAATCGGAGCTAGCGCTGGTCCGAGTTGGTAAAATAATGGAACTTGGCAATACCGGTGAATTTCATGTCATGTTGCTACTGCACTGCTACTAGCCATCGGAATAACATCGCAGGCCCGGGGGGGTGTTTTTTTTTTTTCATACACAACCGGTCAATTCGCAACTTCCCGTTTTGATGGACGAATGATAAATCGGAGTTGGATTATCGGACTCGTGTTGCTCGCTCCGGCCACGATGCTAAATGTACATATAACAACAACTTCAGGTTGGGCTTTGCGATAATGTGGCAGCAGGTTGCAGTTAGTATCACGGCCTCGATCGGCGGATCGGGGAAAGGACTCGTCGAATGACAAAGCTGCATAACCTCCAGGGCCCCAAACCACTTTCGAGCTGTCACGAACTTGAAGTGGATTCGAGCCCGGACCGGGACTCACAAAATGGCGCAAGTAACATCGTGTTCAAATTGTCGTGCTGCTAGTTTAACTCGAAATAGCATTTGCCATGTGTGCCCAAAGGACACATCTTAATTCGTCTCACGATGGTGCACACACAGGTGAATGCCAGTGAATGAAACCGACCACCTGACAACTTTTAGATCAGCATCTAGGCACTGTTGTCATTAATCCTGACGCTTTGCTTTATTATTATTATTGCGTTCTTTCCTCGACCTCATATTGGTTGTAGACATGTCTTCTCACGAAGTCTCTGATTCTGTCACATTATGAGGCAGGTATCGTCGAACTTCGACAGGGTCTGGTAAAGGGTCAGTTTACTTTCTATTCCGTAGGTATGCCTTACATGTATTGAAGAGGTCAATCTGAAGGGGGCTGCTTTGCATACAGTGATAGAGACACCCAAATGCATTGACACAGGCAGCAGCGCTTGATGCTGAGCGCAGGATCCAAGGTAGTTGCGGCCCCTCACATGGCATCCCAACATCACGACCCTGCGCGAGGAGGGTGGGTCGAGAGATCGGTTTCCCCTCGTGTCCGATTTTGTGATGAAATACATTCCCATAGGTTTGAATACAACTGCTGGTATGCACCTATCGTCCCGGCCCGGTTGACCAGTACTTCACATCCACTCTAGGATCATACACACTCCTTGGTTCCGAGGTCGCAGGCGAAGCTGATCCCATATTCCTCGGCAAGACCAATATGTCGGAATTGGCCACCTATTGAGGGAATGTGGATTCTCTGGCGAGGAGGGCAGACTAGGTCTCTGTACTATCCAGACAGAGATCCCCCTGGGTCGAGCTCTGGAAGTGGGGCCGCGATGGCTACCTCGTCTCCGAGCAGTAATAATAACATCATCAAACCTACCGTCGGGCTGGTTTCTCGTACCAGAGGTGAACTATATGGAGGTAGGCGGCTCTGACCTACGTTAACCAATACCTATTCAGTCCCCTCAATATTGTCCACTCAAGATACCATCGGACCGATGTGTCGTTCCGTCCTGGCAAGGATGCTGACGACCTGGTGTGTCACGGAAACTATTCCGAGACGAGTGCCCCTGTAAGGAGGAATTCGACAAAGCCCTGGACGTTCCCCGTTCCCCTTGGCGCCCATGTCGTGGATCCCGCCGATTTGCCTAATGCTGGGGAGCTCAGGGCGTCTGTGGACGAACATCTGGTCCTCACACTGGAATTGAAAGTTGGGGCCAACAAATACATCAGGGGACTTCGCAAGCGTACAGAAAACACAATAACATTGGGGATATCGTCCGGTTTAACAGCGAAAACAAAGAAACAAGGAACTCCTAGAACCTTATTATGTCGATAAATCAATCCAGGTGAATTGAAGAGTTTCTGTTAGACGACGAGAACTTATTTTTATCAACTTCTCGCAAGGTCTTATAAAGCCGAGGCAAGTAAGGACGACGAAGCGTACTATCAGGCCATCAAAAATGGTTTGGCCGCATAGACGGTATCGATACGACTCTCGAGAGGTTTGCGCTTGATGCGATCAATACTGCCGTCAAGATCAAGCTTTGGTGCGTTAGCTTTGCTTTGAACAGGTCACTTGAAACCGAGACCGTTTCGAAACACAAGTTATGCAGCAAAGGCAGCAGCGATTGCAGGATATCCACTTGTATCAGGTACGTATGTCACATGTTATTCTGCTATCGTAAGCTCACTATAAAAACATGATATAGTTCTCGGTTTCCTTCCCGACGACACCGAGCCGACACCAACCCCACCAACCCCATTGTTTCACGTAGCTCCTGGAACGCCATGCGGCATATGTCTCATGGGCACGGCGTATAGAGAGTATCAATTGATTGGATCTGCTTGTGCATTTGAGCAGGCGATCCAAGTGCGATTGAGGAAGAGAGTGTTTGTGGAGGCTATACCAAGGATACAGCCCAAAGGTCTGATGCTGACGATGCCGGTATACCACGAAGCATGATCGCCGACCCGAAGTGCAGAGGGGTCTCGAGATCGATGTTGGTCGACTATTTCGAGTCGTACAACCCGAACTGGATCAAGTTGATATCACCATCACCAGTGGGCTTATCTCCTTCTGCGACGGTGCTCGGATGAAAAATCTCCAGTTCGAACTCGCTCCCCGTAACTGGGACTCGAGTGGGTCGAGTGCCGATACTATCAAATCTCCGCACACGATTCGAAGACGTTTGCCAACTTTGGTCTGCTGACAGCGTGCCCTCTTCGTCCTGTTGTAAATACTTATCATTCCAAGCCGTGCCTCGAGCGATACCGAGTATTATCAGGAGCGGCGCAATAATCTAGTGACTCACGTGTTCAAAAGGGCTCGTGCGTGTTAAGAACGTGACTCACCTCGATGAGGTTGACTGTCGCCAATATGGGCGTCTGATACGGGGTCTTTACAAACAACACAACCACAACCATGATCGACCATATACCATATAGCATCGCAGATTCGGTTAACAACGTCGCGAAACCCATGTAAGGTGGGATTCTGGTGCAACCTACCACCACGGGATGTCAACCGATCGAGAAAGACGAGAAGCGAGGTCAAGCTAGCAGATAGAGACATTGGATCATGACGCTCACCAAACATCCGTTGATACTGAACTTTATGCCAGTAGAGTCGTCCCGCGATGAACACGGTTGACAGTAGGTTCAAGGTGAACGAAAGTGCATAATAAGCCATAATCAGATTCTCGAAGAGGAATAATCCATTGGTTGACTTGACCACCATTGCATAAAAGGCGGAGATACTCAATGCTATAAGCCAGCAGAGTGAGATGCACGTATCACACCATCTGCGATGCTGTCCACTCACCAATGACTGCCAAATATATGAGACATAACAGAGGAATGAGCCATCGCAAATATGGAACGTTACGATAGAACATGATGAATCGGGAAACCTACAGGATGTAGCATTAATTCCTGTTTTCCAGAAATTAGTATAGATATTGAGCACTCACGATGAGGCCATCCGCCATCCAGATTATTATCAGAGGTGTGACGGTGCTGATTATAAAGGAAGTTTGACCGGAAATGAACCTTAAATAATACTGATAGGGACCTTCGGGGTACAGTCTATTATCGACATAGATCACGACCGAAGTCTGAGAAGTGCTGGCGGTATATAATGTCGCCAAAATGAACATGATGGAGGAGTAGGCAATATAGAAAAGAGTTTTGCGCCTTGTTAGATTGGGCCGGGATGGTGCGTTGCGCCGAGAGAACTTCAAGTTCTTGACGAGGTGATACATGGTTATACAGTACAGGATGGTGGTCATTCCGTAGAAAAATGCGATGATTGTCGTGCTGGTTATGAGAGCGAGCCAATCGTTGAGACGATCCGTGCTGGTCTCATAGTTTGCATACGTCGCCACGCTAGGGCCCGAGCGCAGTACCGGAGAAGCCATTGGCTCGAAGGTTGTCTTCGAGTTGCTCTTCGTTATGAATATTAGGAGTGAGCCGCTTCATAATAACGGCAGTGGTGGAGAGTCGTCGGAGTTGGTGACAGTTTTCCGAGAAATCAAATGTGACATCCAATTCAATTCAATGTGACCAGGGAGGGAGGAATGATTAATGATCTCAGTCTTACCTACTTAAGTACGTAGTATGTCAGAGAAATCATGTTCAATAAACTTGAATGAAGAGGGAAATTTCAAGTAAACCTACCACATAATTGATCCGATCTGTGAGTGAGCAAACGAGCACTGACAGGTTCAGTCAATCATGACGGCGACTCCGACGACTCGTTACTTCTGGTTGGATATAGATGTCGACTCACGGACCCGTTTTTTAACCTTCAAATTAGATTCACACTGCCCCCCTTGCACCCAGCCTGCTTACGGAAATAACCTCGCTTCAAGTTGCTCCGACCACTCATAACCAAGCGACCGCCTATGTTTGCCAGGTACATTTGGATCGTGGACCGAGCCTGAGGAGGGACAAAACTCCAGTTGGAGTTAAAGGAATATCTCATGATCATTGCTGTGTAAGTGCGACTCGCAATGTTTCATACATTAAATCTGAGACTAGCAAGGAAGGGATTCAGACTACGAGGCCATATTACTGTTAACTTTGGCCGCACAGATAGCCAGTACACTAGTGCCTCCTACCGATGGAGTCGGCTGACTCTCAGGCTCAAAAATTCGCCTACTGTGATCGTATTAAAGTTACGGTCAACCCGGGCCTTTCATACTTTCCTATCGTGTCAGTACCTATGTCATTCAGCGCTCGTGAGTTTAATATTTGAAAACAATACCCACATACTCCCCCTCGGTCGCTTCCTGCCGACGCCAAACCGCCAGCCTCTCACTGTATCATATAGCTCTTAGCACCCCATTCGGCTTGTGTTTCATGAGGATGGCGTACAGAAAATATCAGTTGTGAAGGCTACACCAGAGACACAACTCAAAGACGTCATGTCAAATTGACGATACGGCATACTATTTGCGTGATCGCCGACTGTCACGACGTGGAGGGTTCGTCAACCAGAAATGATGTTCAATTTGTTTCGATGTTGCCCGAGAATTTCGAACCGTACAACCCAATCTCGATCACGTTGAGGCCGCCATCTTCAGTGTACCTAGCCCCATTTTCTGCGACTATAACCGGAGGGAAAACGTCCATGCCGAACTCGCCATCCGCAACTGGAGCTCGGGTGGGTCGAGATCCGATACTATTGAACCTCCTTATACGATTCGAAGAAACTTGCAAGTTTTGGTCTGGTGACGTGCCCCGAGCAATGCCGAGTATCATCAAGAGTGGTGCGATAATATAGAAACTCAGGGGTTAAAAGGATCGAACTCGCGCATGTTATGCAGGAAGGCGGCTCACCTCGATATGATTGAGCGTCTGAAATGGGCTTCCTAGAATACCCGTGACCACAGCCATGAGCGACCATACACAGTAGAGCCTTGCGGATTCGATCAACAACGTCGCGAAGCCCATATACGGCGGGGTCATGGAAGAACCTACTGCCACCGCGACGGGATGCCAACCGGCCGAAAATAGACAAGAACCAAGGTCAGGCTAGCAGATAGAGACATTTGGACCGCGGCTCTCACCAAACACGCGTTGAAGCTGAACTTTATGCCAATAGAGTCGTCCAGCAATCAACACAGTAGACAGCAGGTTCAAGGAGAATGAAAGCACATAATAAACGGCAATCGGGTTCTCAAGGAGGAAGAATCCATTTTTTGACGCGGCCAGTGCATAAAAGGTAGAGGAGCTCAATGCTACGAAATGAGTTGGATGCACGTTTCACACTATCTGGGACGCTATCCACTCACCAATGAATGAATTAATGACTGCCAAATATGAGACATAACAGAGGAATGGTCCATCTCAAGTACGGGACGTTGCGATAGAGCATGATGAATCTGGAAACCTACAGGCTGTAGCATCAGTTCCTGTTTTCCCAAAATCAGCGCAGATGTAACACTCACGATGAGGCCATCTGCCATCCAGAGTGTTACCAGAGCAGTAACAGTGCTCGTCACAAAGGACGGTTGACCTGGGATGAATTTCAAGTAACACTGATAGAGACCTTTGGGGTGCAATCTATTATGAACATAGAACACAACTGCAATCTGAGAAGAGCTAGCGGTATGTAACGTTGCCAAAAGGAACATGACGGTAGGCGACATAGAACAGAGTCTTGCGCCGTGTTAACTCAAGCCTAGATCGCGTGTCGGGCCGAAAGAGCTTCTTGGTGAGGTAATACATAGTTATACAGTGGTTATTCCATAGAAAAACGCGATGAATGTCGTGGGGTTATGAGGTAGATGCGATCGTTGAGGCGGACCGTGCTGGTCTCACTACCTGTTGAATTTGCAGACGTCATGGCCAGGTACCAGAGGAGCCATTAAAAGGTGGTCTTGCTGTTCCGACTCATTATGAGTTATCTCCACGAGCTTTCAGAGTATAAAGAAAACGAGCGAGCATGTCAGATTTGGTGATAATGTTTCGAGAAAGGGGGAAATTGAAAGCGCCACGCAACTTGAAGCCTGAGGCCTGAGGGCACTGAGGGCAGTCAATGAGTCATGGCACATGGTGGCCCGGATAGATTACTTGAAATATAGGCCTGAGCCGCAGGCGTTTGGATTTCAAGCTCATCTAGACTGGTCGACACGCCGATTTGACCCAGACCGACATGTGGTAAGTGCAAGGTATTAAAGTTGAGAGTCTCAATTCTCTTACTAATAACCCCTAAGTGATCCTGAGCCTCTGGCAGGAGAGTAAGTGTTTCAAGTGGAATCAATTCAAGTTGACCTTATTCTGAATTCATATTCTGCTGCCAATGTATTTGGGAGCTGGATATTGAGTTACCGCCTCCGATTGATAATGGGTTGTACTGCTACTAAAGCCCACTATAGTGACATCCAGACTTGTTGAGCTGGACTCGGACAACTTGAAATATACCAAGCTAGCCAGAGGGAAGCGGTCTTCACCTTACCATGGGGCACCAAGACTTTCTGCAGGACACTACCCACAGATATGTTCTCGAATGAATACCGGATTCAACTTGAAGTTGTGACTTGTTACTGTGGTTCGTGACTCCGAGAGTTTAATAAACGTGCGTCATTACTTATTGATCAACCCTCGGAATCACCACCGCCAGAAGAATATCACGGGTCGCCCCAGTGCAGTAAATCTGTCTTCGTGAAGCTGGTATTTGCAGCCAGGAGAAATAGAGAAAACACACCATACATTGGTGGAGTCCCCACGGTTCGGACGCATACTAGCATCAGAACAATCTTGACTCAGAAGCAGCTCCCCAAGTACAGGTACGTTGCTCGGGGAAAAGAAAGTCTGTGGTTGAATTTGGAATTGGAATGATGCTGGAATAGTATACTAGCCTCAAGCTTGGCAGAGCGACTTTTGAAATCACGAGACATTCGTTCTGATACCAGTACGAAGCTGGACACCCCTAGCTGGGGTCGCTGGGCTGGCACTGAGAAAATGGCACAGGTATCGTGCTCTTGGGGGCCACGATGGCCCACACAAATTAATGAAATCGAGCACCTGACAGTTTTAGGATCTTATCTAGGCGCGGACAGAACTGTTATCATTCCTCATGTTTGCTGTCTTGCGTTCTTTGCTCGATTTCGGGTTGACTGTCGATACGTCTCCTCACGAAATCTCTGATTCTGTTACATTTCCCGACCTGTATGAGGCAGGCATCACCGAACTTCAACAAGGTCTTGAAAAGGGTCAGTTTACCAGCGTGCACTTGGTCAAGGTTAGTTTGTGTCAGCATGTCTACGATGAAGTTCAGGTCTCATATCAGTTTATATTCCGTAGGCATACCTTGCACGTGTCGAAGAGGTCAATCTGAAGGGGGCTGCCTTGCATGCAGTCATAGAGACAAACCCAAATGCATTGACACACGCAGCAGCACTCGATGCTGAACGCAGGATCCAAGGTAGTCGCGGCCCCTTGCATGGCATTCCATTGCTACTCAAAGACAACATCGCAACCCTGCACGAGGAGGGTGAGAGATCGATTTGCCCCTCGTATCCGATATGTGATTAAATACATTCACACAGGTCTGAATACAACTGCTGGTATGCACCTGTCATCCCGGCGCGTTTGACCAGCACTTCACATCCGAGCCCACTCTAGGATCATACGCTCTCCTTGGCTCCGAGGTCGCAGGCGATTCACCTGCAGCGGCGAGGCTACGCAATGCTGGAACTATCTTCATCGGCAAGGCCAACATGTCGGAATGGGCCAGCTATCGAGGAAATGTTCCCAGCGGATTTTCTGGACGAGGTGGTCAGACTGTCTCCCCATACTGTCCCAACGGAGATGCCTCTGGCTCGAGCTCTGGAAGCGGGGTCGCCATGGCTGTTGGCCTCGCCGCGGCATCGCTTGGCTCTGAAACGGACGGTTCCATCGTTGCTCCGAGCAGTAATAATAACATCGTCGGGATCAAACCTACTATCGGGCTGGTCTCTCGTACCAGAGGTGAGCTATACGAAAGCAGATGGTTCTGACATTCATTGAGCAATGTCCATTCAGTCATCCCGATATCATCTACTCAAGACACCGTCGGACCGATGTGCCGCTCTGTCAAGGACGCTGCGCTCATTCTTTCCTTGATTTCTGGAAAGGATGATGATGACGATGCAACCAAGAATCAACCCCAGATTCCCGATTACACGAAAGCGTTGGATAAAAATGCAGTCAAGGGAAAACGATTTGGTGTGCCACGGAAACTATTTCGAGATGACTGCCGTTGCGAAGAAGAGTTCGACAAAGCTCTCGACGTTCTCCGTTCACTTGGTGCCCATATCACGGATCCCGCTGATTTCCCTAATACGGAGGAGCTCAAGGCGTCTGAGGACGAAGAGCTGGTCCTCACAGTGGAACTGAAGGTTGGGATCAATAAATATATCAAGGGACTTCGTAAGCGTCCAGAAAACATCAATAATCTTGGTGATCTCATCCGGTTCAATAATGAGAATAAGGACAAGGAACTCCCAAACCCTTACTATACCGACCAATCTCAGTGAGTCATTGGAAAATAATTTCCTTTGGATAAGACTTTAACTGTCGTCGATTTATCGCAAGATTTTATAAATCTGAAGCAAGCAAGGAAGACGATGCGTACTATGAGGCCCTCAAAAAAAATTGTCAGCTTGGCCGCACAGATGGTATCGATGCAACTCTCAAGAAGTTTGCGCTTGATGCGATCATATTACCGTCAAGGCCAAGCTATAGTACGTCATATTTTGTCCTTTGGCAGGACATTTCACATGGAAGCCGTTTCTGTAATGCAGGTTATGCGGCAAAAGCTGCAGCGATTGCAGGATATCCACTTGTATCGGGTATGTATCCCATTCGGCCCTCGTAAGGTTCTATTAAAAATGACATACTAGTTCCCCTCGGTTTCCTTGCCGATGATATTGAACCGACACCAAACCCACCAACGCCATTGTATCACATAGCTCCTGGGATGCCATTCGGCTTGTGTTTCATGGGCACGGCGTACAGCGAGTACCAGTTGATTGGATTTGCTTATGCATTTGAGCAGGCGACCCAAGTGCGATTGCGGAAGAGGGCCTTTGTAGAGGCTATACCAAAAACACAACTCAAAGACGTCATGTCAGATTGACGATTCATTGCGATCATCGTACCTCAGTACCAAGTTGTGGTCCTGGACGACCGAGCAGAAAGGGGCATTGACAAAACTTGAATGGAGGCCTAACATAGTGACTATCGTTGATCGATGCCTTTGAATGTCCGAGCAGACTGTGTCAGCGAGTATTACTAGATTTTTTTGGTGGCTTTGCGCCGATTTCATGGCATAAGGTGCTAGTAAGTGAAACAACAGCCTGAACATGGCACCAAGGGCCCGGGATACTGAAACACATCTAAGCCCCGAAATTGGGTGCAGCGACGAATTGTATAGGGCGGACACGAGTACAAGAAACCGAAAAGGCGGGTCGACAAATGTCACTATAAAGGAAGAGTGGACCATATTGAACAATGGTTGTGGATGCACGTCGCCATAACACTATACAGCAGGATCCAAAATCTCAACTATGCTATTCCCTTCTCTGATGAATTTGATCCATATCCGGCGGGAATGAATGAAGGTCCAAGTCCAAGATCGAACAGGAGGACCTCAGGGACGAATATTCTGTAATGTCGAGTTCAGGCCCCTCAAAGGCTCGTCGCTCTCACCATGATTGTGTATGGTATACTCCACGATCCTAAACCTGCCCTTTCTGAGCGAACATACCTCCCAGCTGTTGTCGTTGAAAAACGAGTGAATATTTGGGTGGGGTAAAGTGGATTTGCGCTGACCTCAATTTGAGATCTGCCAGGGTGGAAGGTGGTATATTGGAAGGTAGATGCACGAATGCGACCGTGATAAAAAATATCTTGTGTGGATGGGTTCAGGTTAACGTCATGAAGGCGAACGAGATGCATATCGTGAGAGATGATACTGCGGTGTGAGTGGTTCAAAAAGATGCAACGCCCGTCGATATTTGGATAGGGTAGAGTAACCGCACGGAAGAATGTCGTGGACCCAAGGTGTGGCAGTACTTGGCAAGGACATGCTATAGTCTACGGTATATGTGGATGTTAAAGTTTGGACGAATGGAAAGTATGAACAAGGGGGCCTACCCCATTTGTACAGGTAAATGAAGGAAGTTGGAACTTCATGCGTGAATGTACATCCAAGGCAACACGCCACTCGTCGTAATTGACGTAGCCTGAAACAATAATTACACGAGGACCAGTCAAGGTCACTTCAGATTGCTCACCCACATCCACCAGATACATTAAACTACATGATAGTAAGGTCAGTGTTGGACGCGGGATCCTGAAATAGATGTATCAGAACACACTCATTTTCCAATTTATTCTGCCTCAAGTAGAACCACGGACGCAATGGGCAGCCCTCGACGTCGGTAGCGGAAACACAACGCAACGATTGAATGGTTCTTCCATCTGTCAGCCTGTAAATAATGCTGAAAACCGAATTGATATCAAGGTTCTGTCGTAAAAACGGATTTTCTGGCTGGAAGTGATGCACAGAAACCACCCAAAGACCAAATCAACTTGGGGTCCAGGATCCGCCGTTGGGGCACGGTTAAGCGAAATCTCTCTCGCTTTTCGGTGCATTGGCTCCGATGAACCGAAACCAAACTTAAGATTCCGGTCCACGCGAAAACGTGCATTCTCTCAGCTCTGAGTCGTGCGCGGACTGCGAGAGGAATGGACCGACGAATGGAGTTAGTTGGCGATAGGCGTCGGTCCATATGGGACGTCCCTGACTCTGTTCACTTAGTACTACGGACTTTTGAGATCAGGCCTAAAGCTATCACGTACCCTGCGTATTCGAGGGATTTGGGCAACTTGAACTTGAGCTTGAATGTCAAGGTAAATATGCCGAGCAAGATGTCTAGCGGAATGGGTCAGAGAAACTTCACCGCAATGAGTTCGAGTCAGGTAGGGAATGCGCGGCGTACCAACGACGCACACAGCGAGTTTCAGTTGATAAACCTGTTTGAACAGGCGTAAGCAAAGACACAATTCTTACTCAGAGATTGCATATCATATGTAGCAAGCAGATTGTGTAGTGTTCAAGTAGTACCAGTGTTGTTGTAGTGCGCTCCTTCAATACTTTGGAGTGCTTCCACTAATAGGCCTCATTAATAACCTTCGACGTCGACCATGACGAAGCATAGCAAAAACAACACGGCCTCTTCTGTTTTCTCATATGCAGAAAAGCAAAAGACAGAATATGGAACGAAACGCGTATGTCTTCTTTATAGGTTACAAGGATGTACTGAACCGAGACGTGCTAGCAACGCTTAGGGAATGAATCTATGCGAAACTTCGACGCTTGCGCTCTCTGCCTACAGCGAGCCCGAGATCCAATCGCTTGCGACCATGGCCACCTGTTCTGCAAAGAGTGTGCATTCTCTGACCTCTGTATGCTATCGCGTGTCCCGCAGCGAGACCAAGACTAAGATGTCACACAGTGGCCCAGAAAAAGGATATAAAGAGACAAAAAGAGCGCCTAGAACAGCTGAAGAGAGATGCAGAAGAAGAAAAGCAACGCGTGTTGGAAGCTGCGAGGGAACGCGTTTTGCGAGATTTCGAAAATGGTCAACTTGGTTTATCTGCGAATTTACCCGCCATTGCCTCGACGTCTGGTGTCGAATCCTCCAAACAAGGTTCGTTATTTTTGGTGTCAGTCTCCTTTTTATCTTACAATGAACGCGTTGCAGGTCGCGCAGGCAAACGGAAACTTGATTTTGACAGTTCAACCGTTGAGGCGCTTGCACGGGAGGCTGAAGAAGCTGCACTAAGACTGATAGAGCGAGAACAGGCAGAGGCACTACGACACAAACTGCCTGATTTCTGGTTACCATCACTAACGCCTACGTATACCTCGAATGGCTCGCTTTCGTCACTGAAAGACGTCAAGATTCAAACAACGTGTCGAGGAGGGGATCCATCTCATGCAATCAGGTGCGTGCATAGATCTCGGAGAATCTATGAGTCTTTCATGTCTTATTTGCAGCTTGAAGTCATTTATTCCTGTTCAATTTTCTTTCTTGACTCCTTCGAGTGTACATTCAGCAGAATCAACTCCTGCGACCAACGAGGCCAAAAAGCTTGAAGCGTCCAAGAGTCCAATATGCCCTTCTTGCAAAGCCAGCCTTTCTAATAATAAAATACTGTTTTGTACGTGGGCCCTGTCGGCAACGAGGCATGGTGGTTCATGTTATCCTCTAGTGATGAGATCCTGTTCCCACGTCGTATGCAAAGTCTGCACAGACTCCCTTGTGCGACCTGCTAGCCAGTGCATTGTTTGCGACCAGGGATTACAAGACCTTGATATTGTAGAACTTAAAAGGGAAGGTATGTGTGCATGGACTGATTCTATCGCGAGAATCAGTGTTTCGTTATTCGTTCGCCTTGACGTTGGTTCTTCCTTCAGGTACAGGGTTCGCAGGAGGTGGACTTGCAGAGACGACAAAGAAAGGGGTTGCCTTTCAAGGATAGCCATACCCTGAGTTTATGTACGTATCGAGTTGTCTGAAGTTAAATGTATTCTTTTTCGTGAATCCTCGCTTTGAATTTATGTTCAACTAAACCGATTATTCTGCGCACTATTCTCGGCCATCGCCACCCCGTACTAATCTGCGAAGTCGTCTTTACTAGATGCACAGTGACCCACACTGATAAGAATCGAGATGCCGAATGTATTTAGCTCAACGCGACAACTAAATTTGTCAGCGCGTTCTCTTGTAACGACGAACATCATTTTTTGTGAGTATGCGTATTGTTGGTGAAAGGTCATCTAACTATGTTCTAGCCTTATAATCATAATAGTATACCCTCGCCAGTCTCCAAAACGGTGTGAGACCGGCTGTTTACCGGTCTCGATATTAGTATGGTAAGCTATTTACATTTTGTGAATGACTACAAAGCATGAGTTGTTCAGGACATGACTGGGCATGTGTGAGTACGTTCTTGTCCTTCTTGGCTATATATCTGAATAGCGCAAGATATGCGTTCGCATGGGTTGGATTGGACTTCCTGAATGGTATTCAGTCTTATGGTGTTGTTTGGTCTGCAAGTTTGCAACATTGCACCAGGGGCAAGACGTAGTGATCCCTGGCATAAAGCAGGTCATCGACTTTTCCAGGATTTCGAAGCCCAGCATTTGTTGTCAAAGCGGCTCCGACTTCCACCCCCGACATGAAACCAACGCATCGCCCTAAAGGAATTTCCAACAGTCAATTGGCTCGGAAGCGGATTCTTCAACATGAACATTGCCACACAACGTTATTCCCTTATTTAGAAGTAGCGGAGTTTGACTAGATCATCATATCGCCGGGCCGTCGCCGCGCGTTCGAGGTGAGGTAGCCATTTGTCTTTATGCAAGGCATATCTCTGAGCCTTTCCAGTAGGTTCGCCAACTTGCCTTTAGATGCTCGGTGGAGTACTATAGGTGCCAACGCAATCAAAACGACGGCCATAGTGGCCATACTGGTAGCGTGTTCGACATGTGCACCTTCTCCCGAATCAGATCTCTGCTGGTAAATATGTCGGGCGTTTTCAATAGCAACATCTAGTCCCTCTCCTGTGATTGTAGGCCCAGCACGCGAAATCGGAGGTTGTTTTGATTTTTCTTGACGTTTGGTGCGGCAGTGAAGCACTTGGCCCGTAGGATGGCGTTCTAGAAAGGCGGCTAAAGTCGAGCTCCGAACGAGTCCCAGTCATGACATGGCAAGACCCCGCTTTCAAAACATCCTCTGACCTACCCTACGATTATAGCATGGCTTTAACAGCACGCCACTGAACATCGCCCGTATGATACACACACTCCGCCAAAAAGGTCTGTAGATTCTTGAATACGGTCTCTGAATGTTAGAGTTCCGCGGAAGAAATGCCCTCTATATGTACATTTTTCGGAGCCTATCGGTAAATCTGTCACCAATGCGGACGCTTTGGCACGCCTCGTGCCAGTGGTGTCAAAGCGTATCCACAATTGTCCACACACAAGTCCATCAACCCCCCAGAACAACATATAAACCCGAGTTGGCGTTCGTAGAGTACCATCACACCTTCCTTCTCTTCCCCCTGCCACACAGCCTCCCTCACATTATTCACGATGCAACTGTTTGCTCAGCAGATCGAACACCAGTTCCAGAGAAACCATGAACAGCACGTCTTTGCAGAGGAACTGAAGATCAAGATTCAGCGACTCAGGGAATGCTTCACGGGTAACAGCTTACCCCCTCCAACGGGAAAAGTGGCCGCTGCATGGCATAATGTTCCAAACGGCACGAGAGATGTCTTGCCGATGTGCATGAAGCTCAACTTCGTCGACCTTCGAGCGCCACCACCGACGCCAACGGGATTCGAGTTCGACTTGAACAACACTGCATCAAACGATTCCTCCTTCAAGAACGGTCGCGATCCCGATAACAGCTGGGTGTTTGTCGACAAGGTCGGTATACCCCCGCCCGCACCTGTGCTGGAAGTGGTGGCACCCCGGCCAACCAGTGCCTACATCGCGAGCGATTTTATCTCGACGTGGTGCACCACTATCGATGAGTGCCCAGACAAACAGAACTTGGAAAAACATCAAAGACATTCCACAATCCAAGACTCGCCTTCGTCGTCCTCGGATCCGGAAAGTTCTTCGTCCGATAATCATTCCCCGTTTGCAAGTATTGGGTTCCACCAGGCAGTCGACAAATGGTTCGCGGAATATCTCGCTCGACGAAAGGATGGATTTGCCTCTCTAATAATCAGCATGGGGATACATTCTCGAGGGACCGCATCATTCGCAGCGCGTGTTGCTCGCGCTATCATCAAGAGAGTGTCCAGAATGTCTTACACTGAGGGGAAGGACCTGGAAAATGAGATTCGCGTCAAGGCACTGACATTGTTCCGAGCATACTGGCAATTGGTAAGTCAACATCCCATACTACCGTCTTTTGGACTTGGCCAACGAAACCGGACTATATAGGACGACCCCTGGAAGAGGGAGCCACCTAGCCCAGGACGCAACAACGATGTTGCCAGCCTCATGGGTAGCTTGTTCGATGCGAAGATATGCAGCTCAAGGGATATCAATTTCTGCTTGATCTACCTGTCGCAAGGCATAAGAAGCTTCGAACGTTTGTGCGCAATGCATGCATTGTTGGTCCAAGCCAACGATAAGCTGTGCAAGAATCGCAACCTCCCGGTTCTGACGCACTTCAGACAAAGCATCACGCTTAAAGATGTGAGAACGGGAGATTACATCTGGGCGACTACTCCACACGCAAAAAGGGTTTTATATGTGAGTTGAATGGATTAGTCAGTACTTGAATCGACGCCATTTTGACCTTTTGACTCACAGGACATCCTCGCTACCATTGATGGATGGATGGCTTCACAAACTCTCAAACGCGAGCAGCCACGAACATCCTCAGGAAACAGAACCATTCGTAAAAGTGCCGTAGGACCAAGACTACGCAATGGCCCTCGAGTCGCGGAGCCACCTCTGTTCAGTGGCTCAGGCTGGTACCTGTGAAATTTGAATGGTCCGACTTATCGCGCTTATTTGGTCATGTTAGTTTCGGAAGGACTTGGTAAATAGCTGTCAATAATGTATTAACATCCATCCTGCCAGCTGTAATGCTAGGAAAATTGCCTGTAAAAATCCATTGCTCGCCGGATCAAAAAGACAGCATGAAAGATGATGAGGAACTGACAATTCTGATTGGAAAACCAAATGGGCTCAACCGGGAATTGAACCCGGGTCACGTACATCTTCGCCACACTTTTTGTGGCGGGGAAACCACCCGAAGCACGTATCATGCGACTAGACCATTGAGCCACGCAAAAGTTCAATGATTAGCTGGCACATGCGATATAGTGATGTAATGCACACAATTTTAGTGTCAAAAAATTACAGGAGATATTACTATCGAATCATGAGACCAATCCCTATTCCAATGCAAAAGCTACCTAGTAAAGCAAACTGTACTTCGGCCTCGGACAGCTTCTGCCAAGCCCTTGACGCACTCTTGTGGAAGCGGCCTCTGACTGGCTCCAGAAGGGAAAAAGACAGTGATAGTAGACTGGAAAAATGTAGGGGATCGACACAAGTGGCGGGTGGAGTGATTATATCAGGCCGAGCCGTAACAGTGTTCTCTCTCGCACGAGCGGCGACGTCCTGGGACAATCTCATCTCCCACTCTGCTTCCCACCTGGCCTTGTCCCAACCTTGTGGTTTCTCGCTAGCAATGCAGCGTGCCGTTTCGCGATGGGTTGCAGCAATGTCTTCTACTGCACGCTCCACTTCTCGCCAGCGCAGGAACCGTTCGGTTGCCTCGTAGCGCAAGGATGAAAGGGTCTCTGGTGATCGGAACAAACCATTGCGAAGCGCCGAAGGAGAGGACGGCATAAAGGAAGACATGTGAGGTCGTGGAGGGAATCTGGTTTGATCCAGGCCGTGGCGAAAAATGATAACGGGGATATGGGGTGCAAGCGTGTCAATGAGGTCATTCTCTGTGTTAGAAGGTCCTATAAACAGGACAAGGTAAGCCTTTGTGGATGGATATGAAAGCGGAGATGGATGAATTTCTCACCTGAATCTGTCAAAATTACAAGTGCTGTGTATAACGGGGTCCAAGGTGAAGCAATTAAATTGGCTAGGGCGACGGACGGCTGGCATTGCCGGTCAATTATTTCCAGCAGAGAATGGAATGGCGAATGGATTGCTTGGAGTACAGAAGAAGACTGGGATCCATTCGTTCATCAGAATCAATTCGCCATGATGAGAGGTGCTAATGGCATACATACATTGTGGCAGGCAACTAATTCGACATTCCGTGACGGCTCGAACTTCTCGAGACCATGTGCGTCCTTGTGTTCGATCCAGTCCGTTGAAGCGCGTAGTACGAAGCCGTCACTAATCGCTTCCCAGTCACCAGTGTCCACGACGTCCTCGTTGTCATCCAACAACAGGCTGGACACCAGTGTATGATCTTCGGCGGCATCTCCAATTACGAGTAAACGGATGTCTCCCAGGGTCTTCCCGTACTGGGTCGGTCGCGGAAGAGCGGCAGGTAGGGTCAGAGACGGGATGATAAGCCCCTGTGTGGACTCTCTTGCATGGTCAGAGTGAGGATGCGAGTGTGGGGGACTGGCGGCGGCAGAGGAGAAAAAAAAGGAAGATCCGACGGACGGCAGGGAGGATATTGACTCTGATGGGCTGTTGGGGGGCGAAGGAAGCGCGCTCGACCGCGGCGACGATGGCTGTGAGGTGTAGGGCGTAATAGCACTGCCAGGGTGATTGTGAGGGCCTCGTATCGTACAAGTGCTCGTGGATGCAGCGCTGGTCGATTCCATGGTCGAGGGGAGAGAGAAAGAGACAAGGACGGCTGTCAACGAACCAGCGTCACGGCCACTTGGCCCAGCTACACGTGTTTGGCTATCTATCTAATTCTAGATGGGATTTCTCCTGAGTGTCAACTTGAAACTGGTACCGCTAGCACAACGGAGGTTTAGAAATAACAGCGTAACTAAATACAACAACACGCATTCACGCCCTAATAACAAGGAATTGCTCAGGAACATCTGGATTCTCCTGCGGTGCTAATCTCGGTATAACGTGCTTTTCACCGTTCTCATCGACACACACAACTCTCTTGACCTAGGCGAGTCGCTGTCAGCGGGCCACAACTCACACGTGCCAGCTCACCTGCCATACCCGCGTGTTGCATCCAATGTGAGCAAGTGTAGAAGAACAAACGGATACGATCGAGGCCGCCCTCTCCATAAGTATTGGTGGAGACACCACCAAGGATTCACTCGTTATAAGCGGAAAGTTGACGTGAAGTGTGCGCAGATTCTTCGCCAATCCAAACAAGGAGGTCGCCTCGTCCTTCAATCATATTAAATGCGAGTGCGATTACGACCAGTGAATGACTTACCAGATCCCGCTGCTCCACTACTATAAATAATTGCTCGAGTATTGGGCATTGCGAACAAATCACTTCCAAGGCAGCGAGACTGATCTGCATTCGATGGACAGAGAACCTCCTGAGTCGCTGGCCATGTTTTGACACTATGCTGTTCCAAAATGCATCGGGTATGGGAGTCCATATCGACGTGGTCGTAGAGTAAATTGAAAATGCTTCGAGCGGCGCGGAAGATAAGAGCTCTTGAACATCACGGGTCCACTCGATCAGAGGCATTTGGATATGGACGGTAAGAGTGATCGCTCTTAACCGTCTGAATGCATGTGTGTGGAGACATGCGGCTCTGAATGCAGACATATCCTACCGGACGCACGTCTAAGGGAAACAGATCGAGTACGACGTGCGCGGAATACATACAAATGCCTGCGAGAGGCCTTCCACACTCATTCCAATGAGCCCATTCTTGTTGGCAGAGGCGATCGCCTCGATGCCCTGATGGGTCACTCTGGGACATCCGATGATGCTCAGATACTCCAATCCTTGGAGATTCGACGCAAGATGCGACAGAAATATATCTGTCACAATGGTTGATGCCTGCCAACAGGCTATATATAATTCGCGGTTCAATTCACATTTGTATGTGTCACCTCACCCTACATAGGATCGTGAGACTGCGAAGTGTTTCCCCTGTGACCGAAATCCAGACGGGAAAAATGTCGAGAACGTGAGCGTTGGGCATAATCAACGAGACCTTGCTCAAACGAGAGAATTGAGTGAGTAGTATCGGATTATATTGACTGTCGTTCCCATTTATCTCCAGCTCATGCAGGTGTGGACACCCGCGAAGAGACTCGAGCACGGCAGAATGGAGGGAGCCGTCCCTAGTCCAAGTACAGGACCTAAGGTTGACGCAATTTCTGACTCCTTGTGTGCAATTCTGTAGTAATTCGGAGCGGTTATCGAGGGACAGTGCCTTTGGAAAGTCTCTGATTTCTACCGAGGTGGCATGAGGGATTAAAGCTGCGAGGCAGATCGACAACGACTCGCCTAACTTCTCTACGCAACGAGCGAGATGAGGACAATTGGATAATGTCCGGAAGAGCACCACAACCTGAATAAAGAAAACCATCGAGCGACACGCGCAAAGAATTCGTCGTGACCGACCTTGGTCTTTGCATCTTTATACCAAGCAAAGATAAAGACACGGCGATACAACAATGGGGTCGCAAACAAATTGAACAGTTTATTGACAAGACATAGCCTCAATACGTGCTCAGGGTTGAAGACAAAGCCAAAGACGATTGGCAGAAGCTCAGGGGGCAGATCGTGGAAACGAACCATTGTGTGGTACGTGTATTTAGTACTTACGCCTCGTATTTACCAGAAAGCTGACTAATCACATACCACGTACTACCACAACCTCCGAAATATGGACATGGACGACGACTATGCAATGCAGGACCTGGAATCTGATCCAGTGCAACCAGAGAACGACGAGGAGGAAGAGGGTGAACACACTCGGCAAGACCGCAAAGCTGGAAAGGCTCGGGGGTCCATTTACGATGCACTGGATGACGACGAAGACGAAGATGAGGAGGATGAGGAAGAAGAGGAGGATCATCGCGGAAAGAAACGCGCCAAGGTGGGTGTTTTTTGCGACATTATCTTTCAGACCACTCATGCAGCATTCATGTAGCATCGTCACAAGCGCAATGCAGTCAACCGCTTCCTCGATGTAGAGGCTGAGGTCGACACGGAAGATGAAGAGGAGGAGGAGGAAGAGGAAGGTGGTGGTGGTTTGTCTCGTTGTCTCATTGTTGCACAAAGGCTAACTATATGTTCTAGATGAATTCATTGCGGACGCCGGCCTTGAGGGGGATGACGAAGACGTGAATCGAAGAGCAGCTGTCAACGCTCGACTAGATCGCCGAGAGAGAGAGCTCAATGATCAAGACCTGGCCAAAATTGCTCAAAATCTCAAAGAGCGCTACGGGCGTGCCGCCGTACGGTACACTGGAGACATGAACGAGGTCCCACAACGCTTGCTCATGCCTTCAGTGCATGATGCGAACTTGTGGCAAGTCAGGGTTAAGGTAATACGCCAGTACGATTGCGCTGAGAACCCTATTGACGCCACTTTTTCAGCCTGGACGGGAACGAGATATTGTGTTTAGTCTCATGCGCAAGGCAATTGATCTCGAATATACGGCTCAACCGCTTGCGATACTATCCGCCTTCGAACGTGATTCTTTACCCGGCATGATATACGTGGAAGCTCGTAGCGCTGAACAGGTCAGCCAGGCATGCAAAGGTCTCGTCGGTGTCTACACTGGCCGCGGTATTACGTTGGTACCCATCGAGGAAATGGCCAGCCTTTTGCAAATCAAGAAACAAGATTTGACGGTCACTCCCGGAACATGGGTTCGTATCAAGCGCGGAAAGTATCAGGGTGATCTCGCACAGGTCATGGATATAACCGAAAATGGCGAGGACGTTGGCCTCAAGTTCATTCCTCGTATCGATCTTAACCCGAGGGATGACGCGAGCGTAGATGGCCGCAAGCGAAAGAAAGCTATTGCCGGTGCTTCTACGATGCGGCCTCCCCAGCGATTCTTCAATTACGAGGAAGTTGTCAAGGTGTATGGTCGTAAACAAGTCTCAAAACGGAATCAAGTTTATGTCTTCCAGAATGACACGTACAAGGACGGTTTTATCGAAAAGGACTTCAAACTCTCAGCGTTACAGCTGGATGATGTTAACCCCACTTTGGATGAAATCACGCGCTTCACCCGGGGGCAAGACGGTGCAGAAAATGAGAACCCAGTGGATCTCTCCATCATAGCTGAGGCATCCAGGAAGGCAGCTATCTCTGTTCTTCAGCCCGGAGATCACGTCGAGGTCTTTGAGGGAGAACAGGCCGGTGTACATGGTGTTGTCGATTCGATCAATCAGGATGTCGTTACAATCACTGCAGTGGGCGTGGATATAGATGGGCAAAAGGTCGATGTTGCAGCTCGCGGTGTCCGCAAGCGATTCAAACCAGGTGACCATGTCAAAGTAATGACTGGTCAGAACGCAGACGAAACTGGTCTTGTCGTTTCTGTTTCCGACAATGTCGTCACGTTTTTGTCCGACATGTCGATGCAGGAGGTAGTCCCTTTGTTTATGGTGGTGTCGGATACTCATGATGTTTTTTCGATGCTTCTATTCAGGTTTCTGTATTCTCCAAGGATCTTCGAGAAGCTGCCGAGGTAGGTTCCGGCACCAATATTGTGGGCAATTATGAGTTGCATGATCTGGTACAACTTGAGTAAGTGTAACATTTGACTTGACGACTTTCTGGCGCCAATGGTGTTTTTAGTCTACAAACGGTGGGAGTCATCTTCAAGACTGAGCGTGACTCCTTCCGAGTGCTTGACCAGAACGGTCAAGTACGTCTCGTCCAGCCTCATCAAATATCTATGCGTAGGGATTCCAATCGTGCAATCGCGACTGATTCCGAAGGTCACGAACTTCGGGTCAATGACAATGTCCGAGAAATCGATGGAGAGGTACGTTTTCACCAGCTATCTTGACCTATTCTCATAGTTTCACAGAGTCGTAAAGGCAGGGTACTTCATATTCATCAATCGTTCTTTGCCTTCTTGCACAACCGCGACGTTCCCGAGAACGGTGGGGTATTTGTCACCCGTGCCCGGTCATTGGCTTCACTGGCACCAAAGGGCAATCTTGTGAAACCGGGTACAGACCTCGGTAAGATGAACCCACACGTAGCCGGCGGTGCGGCCACAGGAGGTATGGTTGGCTCTGCCATGGCCCGTGGCCCTCGAGATCGGGACATCGGCGCCCTTGTCGCTGTCGTCAAGGGTCCACAAAAAGGTTACCTTGGCATTATCAAGGATACAAACGGAAATCTTGCTCGAGTGGAATTACACACTGGGAATAAGGTGATCACCATCGACAAGCAAAAGCTCTATCGCAAATTGTAAGCCGCATATAAGAACTTAATCTTGTAGCTCTCGTTCTCAATACCCGCATCTTAGACCCGATGGTACACTCATCCCACTTAATAAGCCTGTGCCTTATAATTCGTCTGGGCAAGGTGGTTTCAAGGCTCCCGGAGCGCCAGCACGGACACCCAACCCTTATACACAAGCGTCAGGTGGCCGCACGCCAGGTTGGGGAAGTGGTCGTACACCGAATCCGTACGGGGATGGAAAAACCCCCGCGTGGAATGCTTCTTCAAGGACGCCGAATCCATTTGGTGCTGACGGCGGGAAGACACCCGCTTGGAACCCCTCGTCGCACACACCTAACCCGTACCAGGATGGTGGTAAAACACCAGCTTGGAACGCTTCTTCACGGACACCTAATCCGTACCAGGAAGGAGGTAAAACTCCTGCTTGGAATGCATCCTCACGCACGCCCAATCCATATACCACCGATTCCCCCCCGGCCTGGGGTAACGATGGCGGCAAAACACCCCGTCCAAGCTCAGGTTCGGCCTCAGGCTCAGGCTGGGGCTCAGGCTGGGGAAGTGGATCAGATGCAAACAATTCATGGGGAAATACATCACCTGCGCGGCCGGCCGACGCGAGTTATAGTACATGGGTAAGTACTCCCAAATTATCGGTATCTACTGTAGCTGATCTGCTTGATAAAAGTCTGCGCCGACACCAGCAGCTGCTCCGACGCCGTTTTCTGCTCCGACTCCAGTCGCTTCGTATTCGAGTGCACCCACGCCTCGCACAATGGGATCTGGAGGCTTCGTGCACTCGGCCCCAACACCCGGTGTCTTGGCTACGGATGATGATGATACGAGTCAGTGATTGCCTTTTATCGATCAAAGAATGACGTCTAACATGGGTCCATCTCAGCTCCCAATTGGTTGCTGGAACCAGTCTTCAAAGACAAGAAGGTACTGATGGAGATCACGGGCACGCTGGGTAACTGGTATGGTGGAGAACTCGAGGGTGCCAAGGGCTTTGTGACCAACGTCTTCCGAACCAGCGGAGACACACTCATCACCATCGAGCACATCGATCCGGGTCGCGCGGGTACCAGTGTAGAGGTTCCTATCATCTATCTCACGCCTATTCGTCCAGACCAGGTGGGCGACCACGCGATTCCGTTGGAAGGGCCTGGCAAGGGTAGCGAGGTGATTTTGAGTCAGGCGTTGATGGTATCGGGGGTATGGCAGGTTTCCAAGTCGTTGGATTCAGAGGTGATGACGTGCTTGGAGACCGCGATGGTAAAGCTTCATGTCAAGTGATTCGTTTGCATTTGCATTGTACTAAGACACGCGTAATATTATTGGGTACGATACGCTAGAGACTGTGTACCACAAAAGGTGAAGCGTTCACAAGGGTAGTTTCGTTCGTAGCTTATGTTGCAGTGCCCGTGTACTTTTTTTGAAGGACACACTTTCTCCCCTTTAACATCTATGTTGCCCGTTTCTATAGAGATATACCTGTTGTATTCCATGGCGCTTTTTCTTGTCTACTATTGTTGCTCAATCCCTGTATTCTCCTGCATAACAGTCTCCAGCGTCGTAGAGCCTGGGTTCGAAACGTACATGCGCGTGGGAAGAACCAGAAAGCCGAGTGTCCAACGATCCTACTGCATCGTTGACTAGCCATGTCGTTTCTTGTCGGTTCTCTTGCAGGTGCAGTTGCGACGGGAGGGGTACGTTCATCCTTGTACAAGCAGAACACTCATGACGGTCCTGGAAACACAGGTGTACTATGGATTCTCAACCCTGATACAGACGAGGTACGCTTCCACTTTCAACCTTCTCAAACGGCGGCTCTGCTCACCCCCCCCCCCCTCCTCAAAAGAACGACTCAACATCGCACCGAGTACGTCTCGCGCATTCCCATCTCGCACCCGCTGACGAAGCACCGGACGACAGTCTACATACACTCTCTGAACGACTCGGAGAGGCGTCCGCGACAGTTCCACGACCGCTCCCTGCGTCCGCGCGGATCGTGCACCGCCCATTTACCGAAATGCTCCAATCCCAATGGAATGAGAACGTCGCCAACGTCTTTTCGACGGCCGGGCGATGGGAACGACGTGCATCGGATTGGACGAAAAAAGTGCTCTACGGAGGAGGGGTCTGATGCGGAATGCTACACTGCGCCAGTACAAATATATAATCAAGTACCTCTGGGAGAGAAACACGATTCATAGACTCGTCTACTATTAAGTGGGTAAGAAAATACGGCTTGTGAAATCCCACGCGTCCGTCGTACATGCCTCACGTCCTCAGCGTCCGTATCCTTGGTACTGCGTGTTATAACCTTGTGGGGGAGGTGGCATCTTCTGCGGTGGTGGAGGGGCAGGAGTCGAATATTGCATGGGGGGCGGGAATGTAGGGAATGCCGTGTTGGTCGGATATCCTGGTGGTGACGCATATTGACGGGGAGGTTGTGATGGTGGCGGTGGGTGGAATGACTGCCTTGAAGGGAGGACGGGGAGGGGAAGTGGGGCAGATGGTGCAGACGGTGCAGACGGCGCAGATGAAGCAGCATACTGTGGTGAGCCAAACAATCCGAGATTAGCATATGGATCGGAAGGTGTGCTTGGTGCTGGGTACGAGCTGCGCGGTAACTGCGGTGGAGGCGGAGGGATATAAGAGGCAGGACGGGGAGGTGGTGTAGGCGTGTACGCTGGTCGTGGAGGAGGCTTGGTTGGTGGGCTTGTCCCTCTTTGCAAACTCATCGACGCAAATGATGCCTCAATGGAAGGTGGAGAACGAGGTGGCGGTGGAACGGGAGGAGGTGGCTTCACGGTGGGTAACCGCTGTTGCACTTCTGCCTGCCCTGTTAACTTCTCGCGCTCGGAGCGTCTTTCCGAAAGGAAAGACTTGGTATTGCGAGTAAGGACTGTGCTTAATTCCGTCAGTTGGGTGTAGAACTGCAGTCCTTTTCTATGGATGGAAACTATTTGTGAGTGGGCCTTAATACAAGCACGGAGATGAACCCACGTTAATCCATCCCGGACCTCCATGTAACCATCGCGTGCACGCGAGATTCGCCTGATAGTGTCCTTCTTCCGTTTTTCCCGCTCTTCCCACTTCTTGGCGCCAGGTCCACGACCTGCCATGTCACGCAGACTCTTCCACAAGCTCTGGATTTCTTGCAAAGCGAGCTGTTGGTGATGCACGGTAGCAGCTAGTCGTTGCTGATACGGCCTGAACTTTTCCAGTTCGGCGGCGAACAATGTAGGCTCGACACCACTATTGCGACGGTTGAGGAGGAGAAGATGTGAAACATCGTCTGATTGGATCTGGACCTTGTGAGCAGCAAAAGAGGCGCGTTAAAAGTAAATATTACCTTATCCTTGAGGTCCTTGAGAACTTCGTTCCGTTCGTACGCAATCTTCTTTATCCTTCCGAGACGTTCCTCTATCTCCGCCGTATACTGTCCAATTCGTGCCCGTTCTTGCTCGTCGCGAGTTTCCGAGCTAACGTCCAAGTCTAGTAGGCTCTCTCCTCCTCCTCCAAGCTGAACGCTCGCACGGAAGAGTTCTTCTAGACCAGGTGACAGCATGATTGTTATGTCCTCTTTCACTGTATCCCAAATCGCGAAAACCTGCTGGTCAGAGCTCGCAGCTGCCTCGAGGGCATTCAGGTGAGACTTCAGATCTTGTCTCAGGGACTTGTTTAGTGATGCAGACGGTTCTTGTGTCCACAAATGATCATATTTGACCCTCATCGCCTCGCACTCGCGGGATTCGACATCCAGATCGCGAGAGATGGACTCGAGTTCGGACTTTACAGTATCTTTGAGGCGGGACAATTCGCGCATAAGTTCGTCGACGCTTTCTCGGTCCTCCATGAGTCCGATATCTTCTTTCCAGCGCCGCACTTCGAGCGGGATCTCATCTTCCCCGCCGACTCCTCCCTCTACGATGGCCTTGAACCGCCCAAGACCTTCCTGTACCCCTATTGCCTCGAGTGCACTGCGTGCTTCGACCTCTGCACTCTCTGCATTCTCCACCTCTTTCCGAACCAACTTTGCTTTCTCTTCAGAGTATACGCTCGCGCTCTCGTGCACGCTCAGAGGGATAAGTTTGATGAAGATGTCCTGTCCGATAATCTTTTGCACTTCCGGCGTGCTGTAGACTTCCTGAATAGTAATAGGAGTAGCCACCACAGCTTTGTCGATGTTGGGTAGGGCATCTGGCGAAGAAAGGACAGCGTTGTAGATGAGATCGTTGTCGCGCTCAGCTTCGTTCTTGCGGTCTGTGCAGACTTGAAGATGAGATTTTGTCCGCTCGAGAATGGACGTCCCCGCGTCGGCTGGTAGCGTGGGTGAGACGTGTGACCAGAGGGCGGAGAATGATTGGGCAGAACGGTGACTTTCTTTGGCAAAAGTTTCCGCGAGAGTAAACCGGACGAGGGAATCGCCGTGATTGCCTGCTTTATTGTCGACTTGAGCACGGTAAAATTGGGCGAGGGACCCGAATAGCTTGGACTTGATCTGAAATTGGGTTGAGATTGACAGCCAAACAGCAGATGGAAGATATACCTGTACAAGTGTTACCCAATTGCGATCAAAAATGCCCTTTCCCATAAAGTCTTTTACTTCCTCGGACAGGGATGAATACATAGACGCGGCCTGAGATGCAATCTTTGCCACAAGCGCGTTCGCCTTCTTCTCTTCGATACATTTCTCGAGAAAGACCTCGGTGGCCTGAGCGAGGATGACGCCTACCAGGAACTTGATCGCTTCGCGACTGAGGTCGGTCGACGGCGCATGTAGAAAGTTTTCGTTGATATACGTGAGCATTCCAGCAGAGGTGCGGAAGTAATGGAACGCGAGTTTCAAACCCTCCGGATCAGATCTATTCTGAGACGCGGCGATGGCGGAGTGGGTGGCAGCGATCTGGAAGAGGATGGAGGCCTTTTCGTAGGCAATGGACGTTTGCGTAGTGACCTTGTTGGTGAACGCATCATGCCACGAAAAATTGACACGGATCTCAGAGAAGCGAAGCTCAAGGAGTTCGAGCTGGCCAAAATACTTGTAGAGGAGATCGCGGGCTGCGGAATAGGTGAAGGGTGGAGAAGGGGTCAAGGATGACGAACGGACCGGTGATGTCGCTTCCCGCACCCTTGACTGCGTCCTGTCTGCACCGTTGGAGTGCCTGACACTCCTGTGCATATGTGTCTGGGTTCTCACCATACGACTTTGCGATGAGAGTACGGATGGGGGTCGTCCAGTCGACCTCGTCAGTGGTCTTCCTGGGGATCGCAATCATCGGGGACTGGTGGGAGGACATGATGATGGTGAACGACAAGGCTGCGCATGACAATGGGCCTATGAGCTGAGCCGGTTGTTGATTTCTGTTTGTCTCTCAATTCCAGTCCAATGTCACAACCAGCCTCGAGCGAGAACATTCTCAGTCAAAAGGTTTCGTTTCCTATTCATTTTCTAGTGTCTCTACTGACCTTCTTGACTATAGTACGACCGGTGCTGTACGTCTTGTTTTTTCTCTTTCTCGTGTCGAATCACTCAACATCAACATAGTCGCCGATCTCCTCGTTAAAACGTAGGCACATCTCTCGGTCTTCTTCTCCGTTTGCTTACTCGTTCCTAGTGGTGTAGGCTTTGGCGTCGGTGTAGTTGCCTCTGTCATTCTCTTCCGAAGTGCGTTTCTCCGCTCCTGCGACACGCCCAGTTCACAAATATTCCTAGGACGTACTTGGCCCATAGCACTCTCATCGGGCTTCGGCATGGGTGCTGCTTACGCCGACTGCGACCGTTCGTTCAATCCCGCACGCGTACCCGGCACCCGCATCGTGACCCAACCGCCAGAGACCAAATAGACGACACGACTCCTCGGAGAGGATCGTGATTTGTGCGAGTACATTCTATTTAGAGATGTCGCCCCCCAAATCATAGAACATCCATCGTTGGTCTGAATTCATGAGTCGCTGCGCGTCCCGACTTTTTCCGTTCCTTTATCCGGCGTGTTCTCGTGCTGTCCGGGACGCGGGGGTAGAGTCCTCTGAGGCTTTCCTCGCACAAGCCGTTCATACAACACATCTGTTATGACCGTTAGACATCTTATTTGCTGTTGTCCAAGGCAAACGCACATGCAGTCGCACCCATAATAGGTACTGTGACGATAATTGTGCGTAGTTTTTGAGCCTGTGGGTGTAATTTTTGTGCCATGAGGTGTGCGTTTCTGTGATGCGTGGGAAGCAGTTTGCTGTCTGAACCAGTTGACCAATGACATCAATATTGACGATCGGGGGTCGGGTTGGAAGAGGCTTGCACGAAATTTCTCGAATAAAGTTAAAGCTATGTATAGAATAGCCTAAGCCTGTATTTAACCACCTGGGCTAGATGTTACTACATAAATAAATATGAGCCTGGTTCAAGATGTTCGTAATTGTGGCGATCTTGCTATATCTACCCGCAGAAAGAAAGAAAGATACAATGTCTGAATCGAGAGGGAGAAACGATCCCCTAGAGAGTGATGATCCTCGTCCTGAAATCGGAGACAAGATACGGAAAGTTGGGCCCAGGGCAGCACATGAACATCAATGAGGTCGGAATCCCAAGGCGATGTGCAAGGGCTGCTACTGTCTCTGGATTAAAGTCCGCTTCGACGAGCATCTGCAAAAACGTCGTGAATCACGACTCTTTTCTTAGATAAGACAAATGACCGCACCAAATCGACAGTAATCTCCGGGAATGCTTCATCCAAGACTATACACAATGCACGTTGATTTCTGCCTTCACACACTCTAGGACAAAGGATGACGCACTCTTTGTATTGGCCTCCATTTCTGACGGCGCTGTTCCCTCGTAAAAGCGGACTATCTTCAAGCATGAAGTCTCTTCGTTTTGTTGGACATAGAGAATCATGTGAAATAGTTGATTCATCTAGGCGAGGCTTGTCAATGAAACCGCCCCAGAATCGAGTTTATTTCCCAACCTCATCAGTTTTCACCAACAGACAAACTTCTTGCTTCTTCATCTGTTGCATGGTATGGATCAGAGCCCCTCCCCAGTTTTGTGTCGAATTTAGTCGGTGAAGGAGAGGGATTTGATCGTAAATCCAATAGGCGCAACGAACAACAGCAACCTTGTTGTCCGTGATTGAAAAAAATAAGAGTAGTGCGAGAAAATAGAGCGCAAACCAACTAAGGATAGATCAACTTAGGTAACAGATCATGCAAGATAGGACGCTCACCCAGCAATGGTTGGATCAATGGCAACATTTCCTGCAAATACTACGGCCGCAACCAGACCAGCACCAATCACGCAGGATAATGAGCATCGTGAAGGACGTCGGAGACGTGGTCGTGAAAAACGCAGTAAGACAAGTGAGAGAGGGAAGAGGGTCATCACCGCAAGCCACACAACAGAAAACCTATGACAAATGATCAACCTTGCGCTTGTAACATCGCACATAGGGTGAACCACCTACATCTTTGATATGACAACCAAATTTGCTCCTGTGCTGGCATAGATCACACCGCTAAAGCCAACAAAAGACAAGATTGCAACACATAGAGCGTTCGTATAGGGCAGGGCAATGAGGAATGCGCGAGGCAGCACATGGTCATGGGCCAACTCGGCCAGAAGTTCACAAGCACTCGCTATGCCTAGAACCCCAATCAAGCTTCGGCAAAGCAGAGGCTATAGAGTGGATCTCGCCTCACCAGTGAGAACTCCTGCGCAAAGAACGATTACTGCATCTATGGCCACCCAGGTTCGCAGCCAGCGTCCAGCCGCCTATGGCAATCGTTATCGACACTATGGTAACATTAAGTTCAACCAAACCTTTTGGGCCAACAGGCTGAGCACGTTTTCCTGAGCCTGTACATGCGACGGAAGCAACACTAACACGAACATCATCATCGTGGGAGTCAAGATCATAACCGAAATATGAAGGTTGCGTAGAACCTTTGGGTAGGTGCCTGGTCGCATCTTGGCTGCATAAGCCGGAGAACCTGCAACGAGTATTAAAACAATGTCTTTGATCGCGAAACTCACATACATTCAAACCCGGTCAAACCTAGCATACCAATGCACACTCCGTAGAAGACCTGTTTAAGGATGGATGCAGGCGACAGCCCTACCTGGTAAGCCACCCAGTTCTCTCGGAGTTGGAGATTTCCAGTAGAAGCCCACGCAACGATGGACGCGACTGCAAGGCCAAGCATTGTGAGAAGCTGTACGGAATGCCGTGGATTAGTTCACCTGAGCTCATATTGGAAATGTCAGTTACACACATGAAAAGCAAGCACACCACAGGCAAATCTTGCACTATCTCTAAGTCCCATGAGACTGACCGCAGTGAAGAGAACGAAAACAAGCAACGATCCGACGTAGAGTGGAAATGGCAAGACAACCTCTCCAGCAAGATACGAGCTAGCAGTCGCAGCCGATACGACCGCAGTTGCAGCGAAATCAAGGAGGAGGAGCGCTGCACCAACGAGGGCTACGGACTTTGTTGACCCGTTCAATCTATAAAATTGAAACCACGCTTCTTGATTAATATGTTGGCTTGAAGTACAATGTATATAGAAATACTTACAGATAGGTGTACGGTGCACCGTTTATTGGCAAGGCTGATCCCAGCTCCACCATAATTGGACGCCACAAAAACAATGTCAGAGTGGCAACGAACATGGAAATAGGAGAGCTTCGGAATCGCGGAGAGCATGCCAATCAGCTATGTACTGGTAAAAACAACCCAGAGCACCGGCAGACTCACTATACACCAGATATAGCGAAGACGCTAGGGATCGTGTAGAATACGCCACCCAATATATCATTGGCAGCGAGTGCGCTAGCTGCAAATTGACCCAGTACGCGTTGGCTCCGCAGCTCAAGGAGTGCATTGCGACCGTGCAAGAAGTCATCCCGAGAGAGTGCAATCTTGAAAATGGACCCCCACCCGGCGAATTCAAAATCGTCGCTGAGGTTTAAAAAGCGCGACGGGGCCGCTCTGAATTTGAGCTTGCTTGATGTACGCGTTCGTTGGCGACGCAGAATAACTTCATCCAATTGTACTTGGTCCGAGGTGAGTGGCGGTCCTGCATTCGTGCATAAGCTCAGGTTTACGTTACCACTAGGATTTCCGAATCACAACTGCAACACGTACCGTGTGCCGTTTGGGAGTCATCTTTGTCGTAATCTGCCTTGAATGTCGAAGGCCGTGCATCCATGGAGAGACCTGTAAAATGACAATTTACTCGGTTACTCCGTCATAATATGACAATACTCTATTATATAACCCATACTACCACTAGCCTGGATCTGTCATATGACTAGACTTTTTCCCGAGCCGTGCGGGACTACAGGCGGCCCGGTCATATGCACACTTGTTCCATATGGTGACTGGTTGACATGGCTAGTAGCTGATCTGATTCGCCTCGGGTCTTCTGGGGGTGCCTAGTGGTCTTATCACTGACAGAATTCCGACTGCTGTCCTGCGAACTTGCTGGGCTGGGAATGACAACGAAGTGGTGTCAGGCCCGGGGACTAGATTAGTCGGCGATCGCCTTCCGCCGTTTTGCCTCTCTCTCACAAAAAAAAAAGAACAAAGCACCCTGGATACATGGATGTCGATCGCTGCTAGCGCTGAGCCCCAGGGAAGACGACCGCGCGCCGATCATTCCATTGAACTTGAAACAACCGGACTCGGGAACTCGAAACCCGGGATTGCCAATGGGCGTCAATTTGATTCAAATCGATCCACCGCTCAAACTGCTCATCGTTCCTACCATCAAAAATACCCAGACCAGCATTATCTTGCTAATTTACTGATAAACACACTCTCAACCACTCACCGGACTCGGAAAGACAAGAAAGGCCGGACCACATGCGACCATTCACAAGCTTCACTCAAAACTCAAGCGCTCACATCAAGTTCGACTGGATCGGACGCTCAAATTGACATTTTCAGCATTCCGAATTTTCTTAGCTGGTTCGGGATGCTGCTCATCATATATACTTCAATCCAAAGATTCCAAACCCATCACTGACCCCGACTATCGACGATGTCATTGTTGCTTCCGCGAGCTTTTCAAAAATTTATGTCGGAGATTCCGTTAGCGTGCGCCACCCAAAGACTCTCCGCCGTCCTAACGAATGCAGAATCTGAGCCTGGGGTATATGATTATTGTACTAGTAGACTCGATTCCGTCCATCTTTATCACTCCCCACCACGCATCTCCATCTCTCCCATGTGTCTTTCATCACTTGGCAGGCCCTCATTAACATTCTCCGCAGCATCCTCAAACATGATCATACCCGCAGCAGGGTCGCCATCATGCTCAAATACGGATCCAAGGCCGAACGCGGTGTCGATCCCATCTCCACGTCTACCCCGTAGATCCCGCGCATAAAGTCTCCGCAAGTTCAAAACGAATCGGGGGACTAGCACAAAGGGAGGGACCGATTCCAGCGTCCCAATGATCATCATCCGCCATCCGTCCGTCGGAACGGTTTCTGCCCATAACAGCATCTCGATGAGCGCTGATGTCAGGATCCTATTCATTATAATTTTCGATTAGCCTAGTTCGAGCCGCGTGATGAGGGAAATGGAAGCAAGGACGGGACGAGGACGTACACCACAAAGTAGGTCATGCCTTCCCTCACTAAAAGGGTGGTATAACGATTCAGGCGGAAACGCCCTGTTGCTTTGTAGATTTCAGATGCCTCCCTGATGAATTGGATAACGTAGAGCAGACACATAACAAAACCGAGAGTCATCTGGAGAATGCCCCCAATCTCGGTCACAGTGGGGGAACCAAATTGCAGCATGCAAAACGAAACATCAACCACGTCAGCAGTTACCTCTATGTGATCGGTGGAATATAGTCACGGTACACATTATATGAAATTATATTTCACGCACCTCTGAGCTCCATCCCCATGCTGAGTAGGATAGAATCAATTACGATCGCGACGATTTCGATTGCGTAGAGTGTGAGGAGTATGCCGAGGATGAACCTTGATCGACCGTACAACGCCCACACACGGAGAATCATAGCCACTGTCTCTGCCAATGTGATTCATCTGGACCCCAAATTGACATGTAAACTTACGTTCTGCAACACCCATAAAAATTATCAGAGCCCAATAGCTGAAAATGAAACGCATGTCGCCTTGCAAGCCTCATCGATCAGACTGGACGTCAGAAGTATGAAAAACCCTGCTCACAACTACGTAAACAGTCGATTGTTTAAAACTATTAATCAATGCGGGATGAAGCACCGGTCATGAACACGTACGTCTACAAGTAGTCATTTTCATGGCTCATCAGTGGTAGTACGAGGAATCACCTTTTCGAGGCCGGGTAAAAGCGAACTCCCCCCTTGATCAAGCTGGGTTTGCAATAAACTCGAAATTTTAATGTTTAAACGCACCAACAGCATTGACACTAGGAAACCGATCAGAAATCAATCGATACGTATCACAGCAAGCAAAGACATACGCGACGCAAGACAATCCAAAATAACGAGCCTAGAAATGGTTTAGTCAAGTCACAACACGGTGGCATCGTGAAGATCTCAGTGGACAGGATACACACCAGAACAAACAGCGTAGAGACTCGCGTCCAGGGCTTATTCTGCAGCAATATCAGAACACGCGATGACCCGGGGAAAGTGTCGGCTGACCCAAATGTATTCAACCTAAAGATCGATCGACAATCAGCCCGAGTCAGATGCACATAATTCATGGGTCATGCCAATTCAGATACTAACCTCGTCCGAGAATACAAGAACTGGCAAAGTCAACAATTTATTTGATGTGAACTATAAAGACATATACCAGTGCTTACTATAATCATATCCGACGGCAGTGAGAATTATTACTAGACAGAACATCAAGCCTGAAGTCAATGAAGGGAAACACCAAGTCAACAAGCGTACGAGTCGTGTAATCATTCATCCGAATGCTTGTGATGACTTGCTGCAGAGCAGAAGCCATGAAATCGGTATGAAGAGTCTGTTGAAAGGTACAAATGACAGCGGGGCTGCGAATTTAAGCTGTAGCCGGTAGAGAAATAAGATAGCGGTGACCATGCGCTGGTAGCTCGCACCGTGACTGGCGGAGAATATGGGCATCATACTACTAGCAAGTAATACTCCCGATGCAGAATTGATGCAAGCATGCTGGCAGCGGCGCGGAACCAGAATTTCGCCGAATCGTCCCCTACAATTTCTCACAGAAAAGGTCCAGGTCTGAATCCCCTAAAGCTTTTGAAAGAGTGACCCGTGCGTTTCGCGTCCAAAGACTCGGACCACTGCTGGATATGAAAGCATAACAGGCTGAACAGGTCCGGCCCAGGTTCGCCCGTAGGGCAATTGCATTTTTCTCTGACGGATCCGTGCGCCATCGCAGATGCTCACGCATCAACTCTACCGTCACGAACCTTTGCTGGATAAGTGTTGTCGTTTTAATCGAAAATTTTGACTCCGAATTCCAGCACTGCGTCCCAATTAACCCATTTGAGCTGTAGCTCGGTGGAACGAATTTCAACTAAACCTGTGCACTACACTAGAACCTTCCTCGGACGTTTCTAGGCTGTACACTCCCCTCGCTGGGACGCCTGCACCCACCGTCGGTCACGGCAACTATAGCTGTAAGTTGGGATCTATTTATGTACTGTCGAGCCCGATGATATTTTGTAGTCCTATGGGATGCCTTCCGAACATAAGTTTTACCTTTGGAGGCACACCATTTCCCATTTCCCCTTCGATCCTCAATTTTGGACGGGTTTCGCCTGGCTCGTCTGATTGTGTTTCTGGCATCGTAGCTAGGGACGTGAGTGCCAGTGAGTATCTTGCTTTACAGCGCTCTAGGTCACTGAATTCCCTCTCCTTATCACCAGGCTTCTGGATCATTGGGGATGTTTTCCTGTAAATGGTCTACACTAGGTTTGATTATGGATATGAATCAATTGGATTTGCCCATCTTGCCTGGTGAGTGCTGCAAGGGTAACGTAGATGTATTTTCCTCGTCGTTGGTTATTCTAGATCTCTTCCGTTCGGTAGACGCGCAATATCGGAGTCTATTCTTGGCACCTTTTATTCTATACTCTAAGCCTGGTCACTGTGTATGGTCAATATCAAAGACATTCTACGTGTAAGTCACCGCATAGTTGGCAGCTCTGACCACGGTCACATTAATATTTCGGGGAAATCTCAAGAGGTGGACTGTTGCTGGATACATGAAGATTGAACAAGTTCATTCAATACAACATGTATATGTACGTGGGGCTATCATACTAGTACTACCGCAACGGATCACTTCCTGCGCTGAGGTCGCGGACGACGTAGTAGCTAAAGAAGAGCACTTTGAATGTGAGCGCGAGACCGACATGCAATACGCCGACAACGATGATGAAAAGGCGTGTTGCCTTTGCATCCGCCTGCAACCGCGACCACGTCAATTTGATTGAGGTCACGCACGATCAGAAAGTGAACTTACGGTGGAAAGTATGGGGTACACGTTTGCCACAAGGAAATAACCAGAAAGACCAAAGGCCACGCCGACGAGAGCCCAACGTGTAATGGATTCAGG
>JBBPLF010000057.1:0-89973 GCA_038089615.1 Aureoboletus auriporus
GAACGCGTATCAAACGAATACCCTAAAGTACACGAATCGTTACATGAACCATCTGTGCGGGAAGGCATGAAGCATTTTCTTGTGTATGTCCCTCTCATTTCCCTTCGACGCAAGTAAACCCGTAGAGGTAGCGTCATGTCGTTTGGGTTGAGTGTGCGCACGCTACATGCATCTATAGACGGACAGTAAATCCTGGTCGATTCGGTGCAAGGTGTACCTCCCCTCACGCTGGCCTCTCGATTTTGGGCTTGCGGCAACTGCATGCGTTTGGTCGTGGGATCATGTTTGCAATTGTTGAATAGGACAAGCATATGGAGTTGGAAAAGAGGTATGCGGATGGCGCCGCGTGGACCAACAACAGTGTACCTGAATCAGCACAACCGATTTGTTGGGGGGCAACGAAGGATCGGGAGAAGGAAGTCTCATGAGGAAGTTGGTGAGAAAGCCGGCCTTTAGCAAGCCCCCCGTGTATGGTATTGCCTGTAAGAAGAATCACGATGAATGCCGCGGACCGTTCCATCAACCGAGGATTGAGAACGTAAGTCCAAGTCTAGCTTGTGATGAAAATGTCTATCCGAGGTAGGGCGAGATTGAAATCGGATCAGCTTTGAGGGGTGTCCGATCACAGCGAGCATAAAGTTGCATCATAGCACCTCTGGGAATTTCCGGTGATGATTGAGAAACTTATGCGCGATGTCCGGCAGTATTGACATTCGGTTTCCGAGGGAGAAGGACGCCGAAGGCATATAATTGGAAGAATGGGCAATTTGTGGTAGTACCAGTCCTTGGTTTCGATGTAACGACGATCAATCGATTAAGCGATGTCTAGATTTTAGTTGTATATATCTAAACTGGGAGTGTTTCATATTTGATTGATCAGCCCCAGTGAAAAATGGACACCGCCAAATCAACCCGTATGTAGCGATATCGCCCGAGTGTATCAGAATAGGGACGAGTGCAAAATGGCACTGAATGGTAGAAGAAAAATCTGCTGAGATAGACCGTGATAGTCCCCGATCGAGGAGTGCGTTCGGGGTAGATTTCAGTAGCTGCTGCACAGCGTCCTTCATTCAAATTTATATCTACTGAGCTACACCCCAATAGTGTCTGATCGAGGTTTACTTTCAGGGTAGATATTAGTTGTCCTCAGTCCAAACCAATGTACCAAAAATGATGCATTCGCAGCGACATATAAAGCATGACAACAGTATGATATTGCCTGAAACAGGGCCCACACGCGTGCTCACAGTCCACCAGCGCAGCCACAGCACTGGCAGCAGTGGTGCCCACCAAAGTGATACTGCCTTGCATTCTTCTACTAAAACATCGGTCCAAATGTGAGATTGTCGTTGATGGTGGCAGAGAAATCATTTCACGACTCATTCGAGACCTATGAGGTGTGGTAGATAAATTAGTATACAGCAAGAGTTCCGAAGAGGGAGGGATATCTATACCAGCAACCCAAAATCCTTCTCGTATTTCTAGTTGCAAGTGCGTCAGTAAAAAAATAATGGAGCCATAGTACACACTGATTTCTGGTCCTGCTTGAGTCGTTTCCAATATTTAGTGAACTCGGGGCCTGTCCCATTCAGGTTGACTTGTCTTAACCATCGGTAAGTGCATAACGTGCTGTTTAGGACAATAATATTATCCAACGTCAAAGTGCCGGATGTTATGTAGAACACATACCGAGTGCTTTTTGCTTTACGGGGCTGCCATTTCTTGTCCATAGGCTGTTTGACAGGCTTTGAAACTTCTATGGTGTTACCAGTGGATTTGGAGGGTGCTGTCATCTTCAAGTTGGTATCGTACTTTGCTGTGGAACTGGATGCAGGAATGTCAGGTGTGGTGGGGTGCGTCTCAACACATTTGCACGTCAGGAGAACCTTCCTGAAAGAATGAATTAGTATCACTCAAAAGGACTGGATTTTACTACATTACAACGGGTTTTTGGCCACCGGAATAGTTGCTGCCAGTGCTGTAATCCTATGCGACTCGGAACTTGGTATAGAGATACTAGCATCAGCAACTTGAAGGTTTGACAAGGTGACTGGACTTGTATTGGATGGAGATGCAATGATGTCCGACTCCAACCTGAGACCATCAGAAACTTGAATGACATGGTTTGGAAAAATGGTGAGGCTGGTTTCTGTCTGTAATACCATGGTTGCTTACCCTCCTTCAGGTGGGTCTGAGTCCAAGAGGAATACCTTGCAGTTGTGACAGCGTCCACCTCCCAAAAGTTGTCACATAAACCCATCTGTGGAAACTCTCGCACGACCTCTGTATAGAATGAGTTCTTCACAAAATCTGGGGCATTTCCCCATGTCTTGGGGGCGAGTGAGTGAGATTTAAGGCCTTGCCAAATGGCATTCATCTTCTTGAGGATGGCCGTTGTTGTTGCTTCAGGAAGTGGACCACCATCATAGTTTTCAAGATATGGTATTGAGCCACAATCTGTGATGGTGGCCTGCCCATCTGGTCCCTTCTCCCATTTCTTGAAGTCAGCTTGCGTCCAAAATCGAATATGAGGGTAGTCCACTTTGTCCTTTAGAGGCAACAGTTGAGTGGGAATAGTAAGAGGGTGATATGAGACATTGATGGGATCAACAGGTAGGTTATTGGGATTGGGATTAACGTGGATTGAGCTAGCAAGGCGATTAAAAGCTTGTCTGAACCAGATCATGAAATCAGTGCATATATGCGCTCAAAATATCATGCACTCACTCATAAACAGAGTTGGATGTGATGGACATTCGTAAAGCTACGTTCTCTGTGGTTAATCTTGTATTTTCTACTTGAAGTTGTTGGATCCTCTGCTCGTAGTGTACATATGCATGCTATCCAAATGATAAGGAGAAATGTTAAGTCATATTGATGTACTCACACCGTTATTGATAGTATCTTGATGCAATGAAAGACTCTGGAGATGTGCCGAATTTGTTACGATTCACCCCTATTCATTTCTTCGCATGTTCCTTCTACGACCTACTGGACGCCCCACCACTCTCCTACAAACCATATTCTGAATCCTCTTCGCCATCACCGAGCAAACGGTCCAACACTTGGTCGTCCTGCCCATGTCTTCTTCCATCCTTCCACGACCCACTGGACACCCCACCACTTCCGTACGAACCATGTTCTGAATCCTTATCGCAATCACCGAACGAACGTTCCAACACTTGGTCGTCCCGTCCGTGTCTTCGGATACAAGACACTCCATCTTGACAACATGTTCGTTCCTATTCACCTCTCCTCCGAACACTTCGTCATCCCGTTTACTTCTTCATACGTTCCCATTGGATGCTTTGTCATGCATTCCCATTGGATGCTTCAACATCCTGTCTACTCCTTCGAACGTTCCCATTGGATGCTTGGTCATCCTGCTTACTCTTTCATACGTTCCCATCGGATGCTTCGTCATCCTGTTCACTTCTTCATACGTTCCCATCGGATGCTTCGTCATCCTGTTCACTTCTTCATACGTTCCCATTGGATGCTTCGTCATCCTGTTTACTCCTTCGTACGTTCCCATCGGATGCTTCGTCATCCTGTTCACTTCTTCAGACATTCTCATTGGATGCTTGATCATCCTGTTCATCTCTTCGTACGTTCCCACCGGATGCTTTGTCATCCTGTTTACTTCTTCAAGACGTTCCCGCTGGACGTCTTGTCATCTTGCTTACCCTTCTATATGTTCCTATCGGACACGTGTCTTGCTGTACAACCAGCTTGACATCATCGTTTCCTCTTTCGCCTTACTTGCTGTGTATTACTAAACATTCTTCGGAATTCCTTCGCATTCTATTGCTTAGTAATTCCCCCTTTCTTTTCCTATATAAACCCCACGATACCAACGATGTACCCTACACTTGACCTACCTGGAATAGCATCACCCTTGTACATCGTCTCTGATCCTTTGGATCCCTTGTCTCCCTCGTAGTCCTCGTCCTACTTTGAGTGGACGCTCCCTCGAACCTCCGTACCACCGACGACAGTGTTGTCATCGGAAGAACCCCCCTTGAACCCTTGAAACCTTGAACCATCTACGATGAACGTTCGTCTTAGACAGAACCCTTGAACCGACCAGGTCTAAGTTTACCTCTACCCAAGTTAAGCGTAACAGAATTCATCAGTTGTCTTGCTGGCCCTGTGGCGGTGTGATTTGTGACATGAGTGACTTGAAGTGAGCCATCGAAATTGAAATCATCAGGAGAAAAGTTCTTAGGAAAGGAATGTGGAGCCTGAGCTGGATTATTAGGAAAGTTTGAGGTTGCGAGCATATCAAATGACAAGCTTGAAGACGACATTATGGTGGTAGGAGGAAGAGAGCATGAAATCTTGCATGCATCACATCACGTGTTATCATATCGGGTGTAATCCAGAGTCAATATATGTCGTATGCTTCACTTGCTCATAATATGCTCATTCCGAGTCTACAAGTAAGTATTCTCAATCCTCCAAGCCATCTTCATCACCATCACCAATGTCCTCACCCCCGTTACCATTGTCCTCATCCACTTCAGGTCCAGAACGTGCAATTTCAAGACCACTTTTTTCGACAATAAAGAATCTGTTTTCAACTATTCCAGAAGGTAATTTGGGTGAGTGGGGAACCATCCCAACAACTGAAAGGATGTTCTTGACATCAACAAGGCAGAGATTTGCCTCCTCTAATGACATGCATGTCATAATGGTTCTGTGTGATAACTCGAAGAGTTTGGGATGATATTCAGAAAAAAGATGGATGACAGCAAGGTTGGCAAAGCACCAATGGTTGCCAGCGGGTGGTGGTTCGTTTGTGGGTATATTGTCAACTTGAACCTCGACTGCAAGTTGGACAAAGTATTGTACTTCTGCAAAGTGTTGTCGCCCATTGAGATGTATCTATGTCACAATTCAGTTAAGTCGAGCAATAGAAATGAACTGACTGACCTTGACATGACATGCTATCCGAATTTCATCGACATCCTTTGATGGGACAAAACATTTGACAGCCTTGTTTGCCTGAGTGACCTACAAGGTTACTCAAACATAGAAGGCCAGGTCCATCGGCACAGGCGAGGATCAAGAAGAGATTTGAGATGAAAGTCCAGTTAGTGGAAGCATCCCAGATGGTAAGTCCCTTGCGCTGAATTGCAGAAATGTGATGGAAGCCAGGATAAAGAAATGACTCAATAAACTTGGGTTTATTGGGTCCAGGGATAATGGCACCTGGAAGGACATGTTTCTTCTTGTAACGTTCATTAGGAGAATGCTCGAGTACAATCCAGATGTAGATCCAGCAGTCGGAGAGCTTGCTCTCATACAACTGTGCACCATTGATTGAGAAGATCAATAGCATGTCATCTGGCCCAATCTTTCCCCTCCAAACGGCATCTAGGTATGCACTCCCAGTTATGTAGAACATCATCATAGGCATCAACCAACCCATTATTTTGAAGAAGCTCGTTGTAGATCTCCTGGGTGCATTGTTCCCGGTATTTCATCTTCTGAGCGGTTGCAACAGTTCTAAAAAGAGCCTGGAGTTGTAAAGCCAATGGAATGGTATTGAAGACTGCCCGAGGGACCTTTAGATGTCCTTGTGACTGTCGAAACTTGATTTGATCAAAACGAAACTCTCTGCAATTTGAGCATGTATCCTTATCTGCATATGGTCCAACGTAGGCAAGGCACGAGTTCAGACACATATGGTGAGTCATAGCTTTGATTCCAGTGATATCCGCAAGCATAGTTTTTGCATGGTAGAAAGATGGGACCTCAGAACCAGTGAAACATTTCTGGATTGCTAATCGAGTCTTGTCATATGCTTCCTGAGAGGAATGTTCGAGTGCAAGCAAAATGGTCAATGCAAGCTCGAGGAGAGGGTCTTCCATCTCAGGGGTGGATCTGGGTGGATTGCGAAGTTGTTCGAGTGTTTCAGCACTAAGCCCAGTTCCTTCATCATCCAGAGATGCATTGCACACACTCTGTATGAATGACAGATCACGTTGGAGGAAATCAAGCTGGGTGGTTTCTGCAAGTGCTTGAAGATTGAGATCAAGTAGACCACAATCAACATCTTGGTGTGGACTCAGAGGGTGAACTTGGGGGGGATCCGGTGGGTCATAATCATGTCTTGGTGGGCTCAGAGGTGGCCACTCATTTTGAGGGAAAGCTTCATGCTCAAGCTCCTGGGCTGGTTCTGAGTCCATCTCAAGCTTGTTTCCAGAGGGGAGGCGAGCATGTTGCTCAGCAGCCTGAGAACCCCATGGATTCGGTTGGTTTGGCTCAAGCTGGGGTTCCTGTTGGAGCTCCGAGTCTGAGTCTAAGTCTAGCCACAAGTGCTGTAGGATAGTTTGTTTGCGAACATTGTATAGAAGTAGCATACTACATACCTCAGGCTGCTCGATTTCTGTACAACGATGTTGCAAAGGCTGCATGGAACCCTCTCCATCTTCCTTGCACACTTGAGTGTTTTGCAAGCCAATAGAGGCACGAAATTCGTCAGATAGACTAGCATTTCGTATGGCATCCTTCTCATCGTCGTCTGCTTCTTGAAGATGTCTAAACCATGTTCGTCGGGAAACTTGCCTGCGACGTTGTTCACAATACTTGCGGCAAATGCACCACCTGAGATTGGGCATAGAGAGGTTGCTGTACAAGATGTACCAATGGACAGATAGCTGGTAGCCAGTGGTAGGTAGCACAATATTTCAGTAGATCAGCGGATTCCAACTTGAGTCATAATAATCTTGTCCAAGTTGTCGAGTAAAAATCATATATTCTAATCAACTCATATCTACTTCCTATTTCTTATTGCATATCGCACGATTTCCCTACAAAATCCATCTATGGGAATCAATTTGGTGCACCCCAGTATGCCTGGGTTGAAACGGCGATGTCCGTTTTTCACTGGGGCTGAGCACTGAATTTTGGTCACGACAATGCGACTCGCACCGTTCGCAACTCTCCAAAGCCTTCCTTCCCAATCTACGTGCCGCTAATAACGTCCAGAACCTTTTTCTCGACAGTGAGTCGACTCCATTCACTGTATCACCAGACGATCTTGCGAACGCCCTTTCCCGGCTCAACAAGCTGGACACATTCAGTTTTGAGCTCACCATTACTGAGCTACTGTCCTGTATTGGTCCATGCTCTTGTTGGAATCTCTCGATCTACAACGTCAAATGAGTTTCCCCGGCTTCCTGTAACTTCAGCATGGTTTCCCATGGCCTCGCCCTGGCCCCCCATAACCCACGCTGTATTACCACACCTTCCCCATCCTTTCATCTCGCCGAACTCACACTTAAGAGCCTGTTCATCAAGGACGATGAGCTCGCATGGCTGGCGAACGCGTCCAGCTCAACCCTTTCACGACATATCCTAAACCACATCTCGCAGCTGACTAACGCCGGACTTCCTGCAGCCTTGACCACAATGGGCTGTCGCATGTCACCGCCAAGGGGTATTTCAACGTGGCGCTCTGCTCCGAACGGCGGTGGGAGTCGCGATCACGCCACGTGGGTACACAGCGTACATGGTCAAATAAACATCAGCATCACATTAATATACAGGATAGGATGCCTTGCCGTATGTTTTCCCTCCCCCCAGGTTGCCGAGGACGCTGACCGGGACCAGTGTCGTAGCACGCTAGCAACGGGTTGCCACCCTCCACCACCTTGGCGTTGCTGTTAACGATGCGATGGCTGTCCGTCCCATCAGCACGCCGACCACTACCATGCCGGTACGCAGACGAACATGGGACAGGGCTCGTCCCCTCCTGTCGCCCCTACAACGGCGACGGCGGCGTGACAGCGGGATGGGACGACAGCCAGTACGCTAACGAAGGCGGCGGGGCGTTCAGCGTCTCGCCCCGTCGCCCACATAACCACCACAACGGCGATGGTGACAGGTCGTCGCCATTCCACCACTATGCTGGCTTTGAAAGACGGCAATGCACCGGCCGTCCTACCTGTCGCCCCCACTACCACCACGCATCCCTTTTTGATGGCATGGCATTCATTTTGTTGCTTGCAGTAGGCACGCTGTACCTATACTTGGGTAATTATCGATGCAATGAACCCATGCTTAAACCATACTTGAAAACAGCATCAATTTGGCCATTGTTGATCAGATATGGCAGGATGGAAACCCGAAGATAAACCCATCCCTAAGCTGTGTTTCGAACTTGGACATGAACCGCTGATTGCATCCTCGGCCAACATCGTTGACTGGGTGTCATGGTACCAATGGCGTTCCTTGTCCCTCGAATCTCCTGCCGCACTCCTTATGCACTTCCCCCTCTCCGTATACCATCTTTGCGTCAACGTTTTACATGTCGCAAGCCCGAGTGTTGGGTCTTCGAGGCACCGGCAAACCTTTGATATCCACTACCTGGGTGCGGAAACCGAGCTCAACATGCTTCCCCTGTAAGCGTCCATAAACATTTTCAGTCCTCCCGCGCTTCAAGTGGTATTGGCAGTTTCTCGGAGCTAGCATTGCTATTGCCCTGCACAGACATCAAACTCACGTTCTTCAGTTATGCTGTCTACACCATCGTGCAAAAAGCACCCAAGAAAAGTATTGCTGCAAAGGCAAAGAAGAACAAGTCAGTGTACGCATACAAGACCCCCGCGCCCATGGGACAAAGCACCTTGACGATATACTTCCAGGGAGAGTACGAAAACTGGGAACCGCGTTCCATCTCTATGGCCAATCACGTCCCCGGTGAGTCGTTGTGGCCCTCAACGCGGGGTTGCTCAGCTACAGTACATGGGCTTCCGTTATCTTGTTCTGCATTGTAGAGAACTTGCCCTTTGGCATGACGCAGTACGCTGAGCAACCTGCCGAGGTGCAAACGGAGTCGTTCTCAAAAGATCATATCCATCATGCTCTCCCAAGTTTGGGGGCCCGTCTGAACACGGCTCTGCTCGAAGGACCTGCTGAGACCACGGGATTATCCTATCGAATTCAATCTGTTCCAGCGACCCGGACGACGGCCCATGCCACATGGTTACCAAGCGTTTCCGATGGATTTGCCATCAAGGTCGTCGGATGAAATCCTATAATAACGGACAGAGAACTGGCCCCGGATACCCGAGGAACAGCTGCGCCAGCTGGCTGAAAAGACGCTGCCAGTGGGCTTGTCGTTGAACAACCTTGACTAGTTTGTTACTGAATGTTGCATACTACATAGTATTAACTTGGTGGCAACAGCCGTCATTCGCACGGTCGCCGCGAGACGGCCTTGCCTATAGGAAGTGAAGGTAATGGCTAGGCTTTAAGCTTTAGCACTAGCACTTGCACAATGATTCGAGTCATTGATCCTGACAGCAATGTGACAAGTTTGCAAGATCCTCGAAATTTGACTTCTAATTTACCTGAGTTACGAAAGAACAATGTGGCTGATACAGTAGAAAGATGACGCGTAACACGATGCATGTAAACTTAATGATTGTATATATACGAGGCCGACCTGGGCCCTCGCCAACAGAGCTCAATTGGTTGTAATCAGAGTTGTGCTCAAACGAGGACTTGAAAGACTGCGTGAATAAATGTTCGTTGTTTATGCTTTGGATGAAGGGATGTGAAGATTGATAGCTGGAATTTGATTGTTAGTCGTTATACCTGAGCGAGGCGAAAACTTTCAGTACCTCTAAACCAATTCAAAGCTTCCGATGGCGAGGGCGCATCAAAATAGAGAATAGCTTTGTTGTCGACAATCCGCAGTGCTGTAATCAATTCGATTAAACCTATCTCCGTCCTGAAACATGGGCGCATCTTACCGTTGCCATGAACAATACTTGCCGGTTGTGGCAAAGTTTGCATGCGAAGCACTGCCCAGAGATCCACCGAGGACATCGGATCCCTGCCCTCGCTTGGATCGCGACAAAGAACCAAAAGGTCATTGCAAAGAATACCAATTAGAGGCCGAGGATTTAATTCAGGGGCCAGACAGTCAACCTGCACGGCGGAAACATCACCCTGAGCATTGACAGTTTCAAATGACACAACGGTCTTGCGGACGACGCGAGTCAACATCAGTGGTCCATCCATGATGAGACGTCTTTTCCAAGAGTTATTAACAGCAAAACGATAGCGACTGCAGTGCTTACCGATGAGGTTGAACTAGGGGACTAGGGAACTTTCCTCGAATTCTGCTTTGCCATTGCACCAGTTTCCGTCGAGTTTCAGACTCCCGCTTTCCTTCGTTCATGTTGTTCGCTAGCAATGATATCTCGGCTAGTGCTCTATCAAGTGCGTCGTCCATGAACGAATACGAAGGCGGGGTACTTCGCATCAACTCTTCAAGCTGTGAAGGTATTAATGCTTGATAGAAGCAGAGGAACACTTGCGACTCACGAGCAATCGGTATCGGGGTATCCTCTGAACGGGTAAGAGTAGATAACCCTCCATATTAAGTTGGGAATGACGAGGGTTTACACGGCAGCGTTTGATGAATGTCCTAATGCGTTTTCTTTGGCCAGAGGTGAGGTTAGCTATCAAGTCACTTGTAGGGTTGGGAAGGGCGTTGGAAAGGCTCGTCGATAATCCTGGACTCGTGTTCCCTGTCTGAGCTCTATCAGCCGTCCAATATTTAATTCTCTGGACAGAGTTGTCAAAGTTGCTCGAGGCAAATCAGCAGTCCATATTGCAACGGCAAATCGGAACATACTTGATGTAGGAAGAATACATTTTCATGAACGCAGCATGCTTCAAGAAGATGCCTGCGACCCTCTTCGTTACCTCGATCGAGAGTTGCCCATCTGTATCGAGTTCTTCGCCCTCAGGCGGGCGTGTCATTAAAGGCATCGCAGCTTCCTCCAGAGCGGGAAGGAAGCTCTCTTTGTGGAATGAGAACAGGGCTTCAATACCACTAAAGACAACCTTCCGCTCTGATGCGGGGATGATCGTTTCCTTGCCAGAGCCAACACCACTGATGAGATTAACTGGGGCGGCACTGGGCTTCACGTAAATATCGACCAGTTCTTGCAATCCTTTGACATAAGTCCTTTCGGTCCTTTCCAACATGTTAGTGACGTTCAGAAAGATCCAACTTGAACATACTCCACGATCTCTCGAACGACGAGAGCCCGCTTTCCCTTATCGTCCTTGTATTTTCGTTCCTCGGAGGAGCCACTGCTATCGGTAGTTGCAACACTGATGGTCTGCGAAGTCGTTCCACTCCTCAACCCTGCCATTGCTTCCGGTGATCGCAGTTGGCCAGACATGGAAGCTGCCCGAGAGATCGTGCTTTCAGAGTTTACTCTCTCTACGATAGTAGGCCGTCGAGAGCGCGGAATACTGAGCGAGTCCTCCAGCGGCCCGCCGTACATCGATAACGTGATGCCTTGAGAGAGGCTCAAATCGTTCATATCCTTTAGATATGCCATTATAGAGCGCAAAGCTCGCGTATATGCTTCTCTTGCTCTTTCTTCTTCCCTGCGTGCAATAAAGTCATCGGCCTCTACAGCTGAATTTGGACGCAGACTGGCTGGTGGCTCATCCGTTTTACCGAGGTTGCCGCTTTCCTGAATAAGAGGGGTCGGGGAAGGAATGGCCAAGCCTGTCGCCGCACTTCCATCTACAGGTAGAAAGCTCCTCCGCTTGGAGGACCGCGGAGAAGGCGTTGGGACCAGGAACTTGCCTACGTTTGTTGACTCAGAAGGTGAATTGGTGTGTTCTTCCTCGCTTATAGACAAAGGCAGGGAAACACTGGGAGTGGAGTTTGGTATAGGACCCAGAGATCCGCTCATTGAGAATCGAACATCGATCTGAGGCAAGGTACTTGTGGGCATTTGCGGGGGACTGGACACACCAGCGACAATGACTTCGGGGCGCGAAAGACGACCATGAGTGCTTGCCCTGGGGGAATCGGGTCTCATCTTCCCCATGGACATCTTCTTTAGGAATCCCCAGCGTCCTCGGGAGCCTGCCTGTCGGTCTAGTGGACTGGGTGTTGTCTGCTGAGACTGTAGGGGACGGGGTGGTGAGATAGGAGGAGAAGCAAAGGAGGAGCGGTTCGATTGTGCAGTATCAGTCTCTACGCCCTCCCAGGTAACATCGAAGAAGCTTTTCGAGTGGGTAGGCCGAGTAGAACCACGAGGAGGTGTATGAGCTGAGACACCCAGGCTCGCGTAACGCTTAGACATGCTAAATCGATCCGACTCGGACGACTCTCCTGCAGTGTTGAGCAGGTTGGAACTAGAAGCTGAGGCAGAGTGGGGCAACATGGGTGGATGTTCAGTTGTCACGATCGAGTGATCCTCCACTAAGCCACGGGGTCGCTCAAAGCTGGTGCGCAGTTCGCCCGCGCTCTTCATCTTCCGGAGTTCATGATCGGTTCCATGTTTGGATTCGTCCAGATGGCGATCTGATGACTTATTATCAAATGTGATCCCAGTGCGTGGGCGCGATTTGGATTGATAAGGTCTGTTTGGTGCGGTTTTTGTGCGTACAAGACCACCGCGATCGGGGACAGGAGGGACGGGAGGCAAAGCAGGGGCAGTAATGGAGCGCTCAAGAGGAGGTGCTCGAACCGGCATAATGGTCTCATCTTCGGGAGGTAGTGAGAAGTACCCATCAGGGTCACCACTGCGAGAGTCTGAATCTGTATCAGTCTCAGTCCCCGCAGAAGAGTCGGCTAGGGAAGCAGAGGGTACAGGGAAGGAAGGCGTCGAAGGTGGATAAAGCGGTGTGAGAGGAACTTTGGATAAAAGTGGTTCCACCAGAGCTTGCCACGGTCCCTGGAAAGGGTTGCCGTCAAGATATAGTTCCTGCAAGAGCGGCAAAAGACACAGCCAACTAGGAAGGGCATGCAGTTTGTTTCTTCGGATGCTAAGCGTGTGGAGACGATCAAGAGCCGAAAGTGAGTCTGGCAATGTGCTGATTCCAGTGGCGTCCGCAATAAGTACTCGCAAAGTGACTAGATGGGACAAAAAAACTGGCAAGACGCGCAGTGGGTTAGACGCAACATTTAGCTCTTCAAGATGCTCGCAGGAAATGAGCGCCGGTGGTAAGGCAACGAGAAAGTTGGCAGAGATGTCTAGGGCCAAAAGTGAGTGACAAATTTGAGGTAGCGTGCTTGTAAGGAAAGCAGGAATCGAATTGGGGGTGTTGGAAGAGCCAATGAGGAGATGAGTGGTGCCTAAAGTACATAGTGGTCAGCGAGAGCGCAATGAAACATGCACCCGCATACCAGGTTCGACTTTGAGCTGCACAATCGGGATGCCGTCCCCTTTGACAATTAGACCGCGCCCTTCCTCGGCCACGACCACTGCAGACGTTCTGTCTTCGCCCTTGGCTTCGTTCGCGTCCTCGTCGTCACCAAAGTCATCGGTGTCATCGCCGCTCGTCAAACCGACTTCATCCCTTTCGTCGACCGTCTGCCAGGCCATGTCGAAACTTGGATTTTCGCGGAGGCGAGGTGCGCCACCCTCCAGGCCGTTAGTGTTGCTCATGCCAATGGAAGATGATCTCGATCGAATGCTGGCAGAGTATTCGGACCACCGTGCTTGGTCTATCGGTGTCCTTCCAGCCAATGAGGTGTTACCCTCTCCTTCAAGCACCCTAGCGACATCGTCGGAGGTGATTCCGACCGCAATGCCGACCTGTTCGTCTTCTCCAGAGACTATTTGGACGAGATCGCTCGCGGCCAAGGCGCTTCCTGAGCTCGTATAAGCGGAAGAGCGTGGGGAGGGGGAGGAAGAACCGGCGGAGGAGAGGGAAGGAAGGGTGGAAGATAGCCTATCTGAAGTGCGAGCGTACGGTAAACGGTGAGGATACGGATCGGGGAAGTGGGAAGGGTCTATGGAGGGCACTTTTGGGGGGCGTGCGAAAGACCGTGGAGGAGAAGAATCGGAGCGGAAGGAAGCGTCGCTCTCGGAGACAGACCTCGCGAGAGCAGCACGCGAAAAAGAGAGAAGTTCGTGGGAGGTTGAAGTGACGAGGTCGGGGGAAGGCTCAAGCGCGACGGGATCGACGTCGGCTATCATTGCAGGGCAGTCTTGAGGAGGTCGTGAGTAGAGCGAAGGAGGCAGTGCAGGCGAAGGAGGAGTGAGAAAATCGAGATCTTGGAAGGCGTTAGCACGGTGAAGGAGAAAAACTTGAAGGCAAGGAGGGATGCGCAGTAACGGGGTTAACCAAATTCGACAAGTTAGACAAGTGCCAGCAACCGCCCGTTTGAAAGTATGGAAACGGGGGTTACAGCGACCCCATATTACGGGCAAATGCCGAGAATTAAAGTGGGTTACTTACCGGTCGCGGAACCGTCCACCTCTGTCCAGCTCGCCGGGCGAACGAGCGACTGGTGGTGAGCGTCCATATCGGCGGCGCAAAGGGTGTATCTGAGAGCGGAACTCAGTGGGGGCGTCGGGAGCGGTTTGTCGTACACATTGAAGAACGCGGGCCTCGGGGAGCTTGGGGCGGAGGCAGCCTTTTTTGCAGAGGGCATAAGAGAGTGCGGGTGTCGAGGATTCCTGGAGCGTTTGAGCTTCAACTAGCCCTATCGCGACCAGACTGTCCACTTACATGCCTCACAATCGTCCAGAGCGACGAGGAAATTTTTGCATAACGCGTTAATATGTACGCTCCCTGATTTATGTAAACTCGAGCCCTTTCCCAAGACATTTGATCCGTTGTAGCAGGTTGTACAGCCCACCCTTCATCCCGTTTCCCAGCCTCGTCTTTTTCTCATATCCTAGCGAGACCCTTCTGTTAAAAGTCATATAGGTCAGGTTTTTCCGAATGAAACGCCACTTTCTTCTTCTTTTTCCGAGTCAATCCCGACTCGGTGCTCTGTTCAACTTGTCCCTCCAACGGTTCCGAACGGCTCTTTACTTCCTCAGCTGTCTCCTCAAACTCCACGGCAACGCTAGCGAGTGTGGCACTCTTTTCCTTGCTACTGACGTGCGTGTGAACGAGCCCGCCATCCAAATTAACCGCAGTCGTTGAGGGCGTGGTACGTCGTTCCGAAACACCTCCTTCGAAATCAAGATGCATCGTCTCAAAGATGAGCCGCTTTCGCGTACACTTGAATGCGAGGTTGTTCTCTCCCGTGCCAATGTTTGCCGCTGCAGACGACGACAGACCCCGAAGGGACGAATATTTGTCGCTCGTAGCCTGGATACTATGTGGCGCAGGCAATTTATCAATCTGTACCAATCCGTGTTGAGAAGGAAAGAGCGTTGTGAGCATCGGATTGGCTACAGGTCTGTCGTCAAGTTAGACACTCAAAAATCTTGATTTATACGCACCGCCAAAGCCTGACATCGAGATAGTCGCATCAGTCACCCACCCCACCTTTTGGACCCATCCAGATCCACCCCAGAGATCCGTGCAAATGTGGGGGGCAAGTGAAACACAAGCACAAGCGCGTGGATACCGACGCAGCAGACGGCGCAACGAGTATAAAAACCACAGGATATCCTGTGTACCATGAAGCTAGTTGCTCCCCAACGAAATCATGTCTCTTACTGCTGGGTAGTGTTCCCCCCAGTCAGGGGACCCCAAAGTTGTTATGGATAATCGAACAACTTCAGTCGATGGTGTAGTCGCAAGGGCATGCTCTATCTCTCTCACTCGTCCGTCCATTGACGATGCGGGATCCAAGTTCAACGGTATGAGCCGCTTCGCATTGTAAGCTTCGTCTATCACAATCTTGGGAATGCGACAAGTCAGATCAAACACGCCACAGAAATCGTCTGCAGATCTGAGAGAGGCTGATGGTCACCGATCCTCTGCTCGCGCTCATTTCAGAATCGGCACATACGCGTGTGTCACTGTTGTCTCGAATTTCTTCATTTGCTCGTAGCGCCATGCAATCTTTATCTTCTCTTCGTTCTGGGTCCCATCTTCCTCATCCGCCACAGGGATCGGTTGGCTTGATCTCGACGCAGGCATCCACATGCATTCCGTCGCAAAGGATAGTCCATCTTCGTGAACGATGTACACTCGATCACCGTTTGCGATGCCTTGAGCAATGAAATATTTCTGCACCAACTCGCCGTAAGCAGATTGAGGATCGGGTGCGAGGATCGCAAGCGAACACGAAAGGGGCACCCCTCCACCTAAGATGTCATCGAGCGATGGGATCCCAGAGGACGTCAGGATCGTGGATGTCGATATGGGGCATGTGCGAGTCCCTGGTGGAAGAGCAACCTGTTTAGACGATGTTTTCCGTTTGAATGACATGATGGCAAGATCTACTGTCAAGTCACGAGTCACAGCATCACTAGTCAGACTGAAATATGGACATGTTACGACGTTCAGTAAACTAGTCAAGGTTGTTCAACGACAAGCCCAGCGTCTTTTCAGTCAACTGCCGCAGTTGCTCCTCGGGTATCTGAGCCACTTCTTTGTCCGTTGTTATTTCCTTTACAGAATCTCTTCCGACAACCCTGATGGTAAATCCATTGGAAACGCTTGGGAGGCGTATAGAAGGCATGGGCCGTTGTCCGGGCCGCTGGAAAGGATTGAATTCGATAGGGTAATCCCGTGGTCTCACCAAGTCCTCGAGCAGAGCCGTATTCAAACGGGGCCCTAAACTTGGGAGAGCATGATGGATGATCTTGGAGAACGATTCCGCTTGCACCTCGGCAGATTGCTCGGCGTACTCCGTCACGCCGAAGGGCAAGTTCTCTACAATGCAGAACAAGATAACGGAAGCCCACGTACTGTAGCTGAGCAACCCCGCGTTGGGGGCTACAACGACATCGGGGACGTGATTGGCCATAGAGATGAAACGCGGTTCCCAGTTCTCGTGCTCTCCCTGGAGGTATATCGCCAAGGTGCTCTGTCCCATGGACGCGGGAGCTTTGTAGGTGTACGCTGGCTCGTTCTTCTTTGCCTTGTCAGCAATACTTTTCTTGGGTGCTTTTTGCACGATGGTGTATACAGCATAACCGAAGAACGTGAGTTTGATGTCTGTGTATGGCAATAGCAATGCCAGCTCCGAGAAACTGCCAATATCACTTGAGATTCGGAACGATTGGAAATTATGGATACTTACATGGGAAGCATGTTGAGTTCGACTTCCGCCCCCAGATAGTGGATATCAAGGGCTTGCCGGTGCTTCGAAGACCCAATCTTTGGGCTTGCGACATGTAAAACGTCGACACAAAGATGGTATACGGAGAGGGGGAAGTGCATAAGGAGTGCGGCAGGAGACTCGAGAGGCAGGGAACGCCATTGGTACCACGACGCCCAGTCAACGATGTTGGCCGAGGATGCAATCAGCGGTTCATGTCCAGGTTCGAAACGCAACTTGGGGATGAGTTTATCTTCGAGTTTCCATCCTGCCTTATCGTCGAGGTGCTGATCGAGGAAAAGCAGATACCCATCCTGATAACTTTCACTTGGCGCAATGCAGAACGGGTTATCGAGGACACCCTGAGTGTTTGGCTGACTCTGATGCGCAGCGCTACCATCGGCTTCACTCCAGTATCCAAAACCAGTCGTTCCCAAGACGCCAAAGTAGGCACGTATGAGGGATTCGGCAAAGGTGCCATCCGACTCAACTTTCCCCCACGGAAAAAGCTTGAGGATAGCTCGCACTTGTGGTACCCTCTGCATGTGACGCTGTAGCATCCAAGTTAACTTTACGTTGCATCCGATCTGATCTCATGCTGACCCACCTTGTTTTTCTCGCAGAAAATTTTGTGACCATCTGTCCCAAATCTCCCATTTTTCCAATTCGCAACTTGACACTGCAGCCTTGCGCTCAACGATTTCAATTTCAATTCCATGTGGGTACACACCTTTTTGGAACAGTAAATGGCGGATTTGCAAGCTGAACAAATCAACGGCTATTGAACCAGTAATAAGTAACCAACACTAGCAAACACCACTCGAGGGGATCCATCACCTTCAAGAGCCCTGTAGGATGTAGTGACATGGGACCATTACAATGGAAGCAAGTTGGCATGAGACTATAGTCAAGCTTATCCGGTTGACCTCCCGGACGGGACCACTCTTTTTTGAGTTTGGCTGCTCCTTCGTAGGTTATACGGTTCATGTCCGAAGCCGTTGGAATTGGTATCTTCAACGACATGATTCGGACAATGAGTTTGAGTTGTATGCGATTAAGAGATCAAGCGAGAATCTGTCAAGTCTGTCTTAGTGGTGCCACAAGTGAGTGGTGTTCAAGTAACAACACACGTTGATCACGACCACCATGCGGCACTCGGGCGTAATGGAGGATCCGCATCGACATTAGGGTAGGGTCTTCATAACAGCATTACCGATACAGTTGAACGTTGAACCCTACATCATGGACGTAAAGGAACGTCTAGACAAACCCAATGAGCTCAAAGCTTGAAGGGAATGATTTTGTTTAAAGCAAACAATTGGACAACGGCTCTAGCCTGAATTTCACGAGTTTCATATAGGACAACGCTTGCCAGTGGATACTGGCCTCTACTACAAATGCGATCAATCGCGCCAGGACCTGACCAAATCGATGGCGACTCCCATCAACTGATTCTGCTGTAACAGACACCCTGGACGCGTCGAGTCCGGGAAAGCACGGGCAATCCCCCGAGTCCGGTACATAGAGGAGAGATCCACTATCAAGTCCGAGTCATGGGTCACAACATCATGTAACTAGTCAAGGTTGTTCAACGACAAGCCCAGCGTCTTCTCAGCCAACTGTCGCAGCTGCTCCTCGGGTATCCGAGCCAGTTCTCTGTCCGTTATTACAGAATTTCTTCCGACGACCTTGATGGTAAATCCATTGGAAACACTTGGGAGTCGTATAGTCCCCATGGGTCGTTGTCCGGGTCGCTGGAACGGATTGAATTCGATAGGGTAATCCCGTGGTCTCACCAAGTCCTCGAGCAGAGCCGTGTTCAAACGGGGCCCTAAACTTGGGAGAGCATGATGGATGAACTTTGAGAACGATTCCGCTTGCTCCTCGGCAGATTGCTCAGCGTACTCCGTCACGCCAAAGGGCAAATTCTCTACAATGCAAAACAAGATAACGAAAACCCATGTGTGATAGTTGAGCAACCCCGCGTTGAGGGCCACAACGACATCAGGGGCATGATCGCCCATAGATATGAAATGCGGTCCCCAGTTCTCGTGCTCTCCCTGGAGGTATATCGCCAAGGTGCTCTGTCCCATGGACGCGGGGGCCTTGTAAGTGTACACTGGCTCGTTCTTCTTTGCCTTGTCAGCAATACTTTTCTTGGGTGCTTTTTGCACGATGGTGTATACAGCATAACCGAAGAACGTGAGTTTGATGTCTGTGTGTGGCAATAGCAATGCCAGCTCCGAGAAACTGCCAATACCATCTGAGACTCGGAAGGATTGAAAAATATTTATGGACGCTTACAGGGGAAGCATGTTGAGTTCGACTTCCGCCCCCAGATAATGGATATCAAGTGTTTGTCGGTGCTTCGAAGACCCAGTCATTGGACTTGCGACACGTAAGACGTTGACACAAAGATGGTATACAGAGAGGGGGAAGTGCATAAGGAGTGCGGCAGGAGATTCGAGAGGCAAGGAACGCCATTGGTACCACGACGCCCAGTTAACGATGTTGGCCGAGGATGCGATCAGCGGTTCATGTCCAGGTTCGAAACGCAGCTTGGGGATGAATTTATCTTCGAGTTTCCATCCTGCATTATCGTCGAGGTGCTGATCGAGGAGAAGTAGATACCCATCCTGATAACTTTCGCTTGGCTCAATGAGGAACGGATAATTGCGGGTATTCAAAGTGTTTGGCTGAACTTGATGCGGGGCACTACCATCGGCTTCACTCCAGTATCCAAACCCATTCGTTCCCAAGACATCAAAGTAGGCACGTATGATGGATTCGGGGAAGGTGCCATCCGACTCAACTCTCCCCCAAGGGAAAAGCTTGAGGATTGCTCGCACTTCCGGTACTCTCTGCATGTGACGCTATAGCATGCAAGTCAGCTTCGCGTTTTATTCAATCTGATGATGACCCACCTTGTATTTCTCGCAGAAAATTTTGTGACCATCTGTCCCTAATCTCCCATTTTTCCAATTCGCAATTTGACACTGCAGCATTGCTCTCAACGATCCAATATCCCGCTCATGTGGGTGCATACCTTTTTGGAACAGTAAACAACGGATTTGCAAGCCGAACAGACCAACGGCTATTGAACCACTAACAAGTGAGCAACTTGAGCAAACACCACTAGAGGGGAGCCATCACCTTTAAGAGCCCTGTAGGATGTAGTGACATGTGACACTGGCGATCACAATGGAAGCAAGACGACATGAGACTAAAGTCAAGCTTCTCTGGCTGGCCTCCAGGACGAGACATCTCTGCTTTGAGTCTGGCTGCTAGTTCGTAGGTCATACGGTTCCTGTCCACAGCCGTTGGAACTGGCATCTTCAGCGACATGGTTCAGACAAGGAGTTTGAGTGTGATCGAGATCAAGTGAGGATCTGTCAAGTTGACACAAGTGAGTGGCGTTCGAGCTCGAGCGCAACACGCGTTGATCACGCGTTGATCATGCGTTGATCACCACCAACCTCATCTGAGCGCTGCGATGCGAATGCGTCATCGGCGGCAAAATAGCGACCACACAAACCATAGTCCCCCACCTCACAACAGAACATCAGCAACACCTGGCGCCACATCACAACCCCACAAGACATCACGACAAAGACTGGCTTGCCAACAGTGAGGTTTTAGTGGGTATCATTGACACCCTACCGCGGCCCTCAGCCGAACGAAGACAACCAGGCAGCCGCCCGAGTCCACACCGTAGGGTGAGCGTAAGCGCATTTTCCCTTGGACCGGCCCCCTCGGGGGTTGCCGCTATGGTGTTTATGTAGGGCTTATGGCTCGAGGACATAATGTCATCACTTGTCCAAAAAAAAAATGGAGGACCTATCGACATTAGCGTAGGACGATCTTCATTACTCTGCACCATGGACGTAAAGGAACGTCTAGACAAACCCAATGACTCGCTCCAGCTTGAGGGGAATGGTTTGTTCAAAGCAAACAATTGGACAGCGGCTCTATAGCCTGAATTTCACAGGTTTCATATAGGACAGCGCTTAGGCACTTGCCCCTACGAACGCGATCAATCGCGCCAGAACCTGACCAAATCGATGGCGACTCCCATCAACTGATTCCGTTGTAACAGACACCCCGGACGCGTTTGACGTCAAGTACGGGATAGCACAGGCAATCCCCCGAGCCCGGTACATACAGAAGAGATCCAAAATCATGTACCTAGTTGAGGTTGTTCAATGACAAGCCCAGCGTTGTTTCAGCCAACTGTCGCAGCTGCTCCGAGGGTATCCGAGCCAGTTCTCTGTCCGTTATTGCAGAATTTCTTCCGACGACCTTGATGGTAAATCCATTGGAAACACTTGGGAGCCGTGTGGCCGCCATCGGCCGTTGTCCGGGTCGCTGGAACGGATTGAATTCGATAGGGTAATCCCGTGGTCTCAGCAGGTCCTCGAGCAGAGCCACGTTCAGACGGGGCCCTAAGCTCGGGAGAGCATGATGGATGATCTTGGAGAACGACTCTGTTTGCACCTCGGCAGATTGCTCAGCGTACTCCGTCACGCCAAAGGGCAAATTCTCTACAATGCAGAACAAGATAACGGAAGTCCATGTGTGGTAGCTGAGCAACCCTGCATTGAGGGCCACAACAACATCGGGGACGTGATTGGCCATAGAGATGAAACGCGGTTCCCAGTTTTGGCACTCTCCCTGGAGGTATATCGCCAAGGTGCTCTGTCCCATGGACGCGGGGGCCTTGTAAGTGTACACTGGCTCGTTCTTCTTTGCCTTGTCAGCAATACTTTTCTTGGGTGCTTTTTGCACGATGGTGTATACAGCATAACCGAAGAACGTGAATTTGATGTCTGTGTATGGCAATAGCAATGCCAGCTCCGAGAAACTGCCAATACCACTTGAAACTCAGAAGGACTGAAAATGTTTATGGACGCTTACAGGGGAAGCATGTTGAGCTCGACTTCCGCCCCCAGATAGTGGATATCAAGGGTTTGCCGGTGCTTCGAAGACCCAACACTTGGGCTTGAGACACGTAAGACGTTGACACAAAGATGGTATACAGAGAGGGGGAAGTGCATAAGGAGTACGGCAGGAGATTCGAGAGGCAGGGAACGCCATTGGTACCATGACGCCCAGTCAACGATGTTGGCCGAGGATGCGATCAGCGGTTCATGTCCAGGTTCGAAACGCAGCTTGGGGATGAATTTATCTTCAAGTTTCCATCCTGCCTTATCGTCGAGGTGCTGATTGAGGAGAAGTAGATACCCATCCTGATAACTTTCAGTTGGGTTCATCCCAAACGGATAATTGAGGGTATTCAAGGTGTTTGGCTGAACTTGATGCGGGGCGCTACCATCGGCTTCACTCCAGTATCCAAACCCATTCGTTCCCAAGACATCAAAGTAGGCACGTATGATGGATTCAGGGAAGGTGCCATCCGACTCAACTCTCCCCCAAGGGAAAAGCTTGAGGATAGCTCGCACTTCTGGTACTCTCTGCATGTGATGCTATAGCATGCAAGTCAGCTTCACGTTTTATTCGATCTGATCTAATGTTGACCCACTTTGTTTTTCTCGCAGAAAATTTTGTGACCATCTGTCCCTAATCTCCCATTTTTCCAATTCGAAACTTGACACTGTAGCATTGCTCTCAATGATCCAATATCCAGTTCATGTGGGTGCATACCTTTTTGGAGCAGTAAACGGCGGATTTGCAAGCCGAACAGACCAACGGCTATTGAACCATTAACAAGTAAGCAACTTGAGCAAGCACCACTTGAGGGGATCCATCACCTTCAAGAGCCTTGTATGTCGTGACATGGTATTATCACAACTGAAGCAAGACGACATGAGACTAAAGTCAAGCTTCTCTGGCTGGCCTCCAGGACGAGACATCTCTGCTTTGAGTCTGGCTGCTCCTTCGTAGGTTATACGGTTCATGTCCGCAGCCGTTGGAACTGGCATCTTCAGCGACATGGTTTGGACAAGGAGCTTGGGTGTGATCGAGATCAAGTGAGGATCTGTCAAGTTGACACAAATGAGTGGCGTTCGAGCTCAAGCTCAAGCACAACACAGATGATCACGCGTTGATCACCACCAACCACGACCTACATGGAGGACCCCATCGACATTAGGGTAGGACCTTCATAACAGCATCACCGTTATACAGTTGAACCCTACATTATGGACGTAAAGGAACGTCTAGCCAAAGCCAATGAGCTCAAGCTTGAAGGGAATGATTTGTTCAAAACAAACAATTGGACGGCAGCCCTAGTTTCATATAGGACAGCGCTTGGGCACTTGCCTCCACGAACACGATCAATTGCGCCAGATCCTGGCCAAACCGATGGCGACTCCACAGAGAAACCATCAACTGATCCTGCTGTAACAGATACCCCGAACGCGTTTGACATCGAGTACGGGAAAGCACGGGCAATCTTAAACGCGAATATCGGTGCATGTCTCGCGAAGCTGGTGAGCTGTCTAAGTCTGGTACATAAACTAATCTCATCAAATGAACAGGAGGACTATAAAGGAGTAGTGGATGCGTGTTCTGAAGGTGAGTGTACAAGGCTGGCAAAACCATGAACACTTTGAGCAGTAGATCGCAGCCCTCGGTGATGATCCACACTATGTCAAGGCACTTCAACGAAGGGCAACATCAAACGAGAAAATTGGTACATGGTCTTCCCTTAGCAGTGCAGAAGAAGGTTGGTTTCTTGGATGTTAGCTGATGAACTGACAATCCTTACTGATGCGTTGGATAGATTATAAGTTGTTGGTAGAGTTGCTCCCGCCTGGTTCAGCAGAATTGTCGCAGACAAGGAAGGCTCTTCAGTCATTAGAGCCTCGTGCACGAGCAGCTCGAGAAAAAGAAACAGGCGAAATGGTGGACAAACTGAAAGATCTTGGGAACATGGTCCTTGGTAGGTATCTATCCTGCGAGATGGACAAGACGAGACACGATGTTTATTTCCCAGGTAAATTCGGACTCTCGACCGACAACTTCAAGTTTGAACCGAATGGTCAAGGAAGCTATTCAATGAACTTTGTGAGATGACATCTGACACTTGACTGTACCATCCATGCACGCATTATGATTTATTGACTCTCACGTGCGTCGATGTATGTGCCTTCACGAGTGAAGATATGGAATCTACTGAAGGGAAAGACCTGCCGTGGAGGGTTTGAGGTTACATGCAGGGGATGTAGAAACAACATACCCTCGCGACAATTCTGCCTCTTATTAAGCCGATAGAGACAGGGCCATAGTCTCTAGAGTCGGTTGAGCATGCCAGGTTATCCCCCGCTATCCAGACATGACCTCTTGGGACAATGATGTGTTCCGTCGAGGGAGCCTTCAAACCTGTCGGGTCGACACAGACGACATCCCCTGGGAGACCAATGATTCGTTTGCAGATGATCCTGTTTGGGTTCACGGGCGATTTGAGAGAAATCAGTTCTCCTCGGGACAAGTTGTATGGCGCAATGCGATGCGACAAGATGCTTTCGATTGCAATTTCCCCAGACGTCTCCAAGGTAGGGAGCATGGATGGTCCCTCGGTCTGGCTATTGTGAATGGGTGAAAAGAAAGGTGGAGTGACATACGTACGATGCAAGGACTGCCGACATTTTCTTTGAAGAGATGGAGGAGACACGCGATGTTGACGGCCTGTGTGATCGTGAGGTCATACGGAATGCGAGCATGAGGAGACCAACATGGATACAGCCCAGTGCGACATGTCTGCGCCAGGACATTGGTAGGGCGGAAGGGACCGGGTCACGATGACCACGCGGAACACATGAAACGAGGCCCACGTCGTCTGGCGTATATAACAACACCCTTGCAAATTCCCCGTTGGCTTTTTCAGCTTGCTGTGCGAGTTCCCCTCCGACTTTTTTTTTTCTCTCCGTGCGCAGGTCGCCGTCTGAACTCTCCCGCTCGTTCCATGCCATCACTCGTTCCATCCAGCCTGATGTTGTCAGTCGTACCATCCATTCGCATCACCCCGGCATCACCAATCCTCTTCCACCCGTCAACACGGTTTGCGGTGGAGGACGACGGTTATCGAGCAAAGTGGTTGTCATTACCACCCGACCCTCTCCAATGCCATTCTTTGCGCCCCGCCAATCGTCACCAGGGTCTTAGTCGGGAGCAATTCAATTCATTGCTCAAACTATCGCGCGATCAAAAGGCCAAACAGGTCCACGATCATCTCGCACTCCAGCACCAGAGCCTCAGACAACGTATGTGTTCTCCACCACCGCGCTGAAAAGGTTGTATCACAATGACATCTAGAGACAGTGGAGCGACGCACACACTTTCTGTCCAGAGTCAGCCAGCTTCCATGTACTGCTACGATATCCATGTCCGACCATCCCATACAGTCACCACTGGTTGTGTCTTGCCCCATGTCCCCTCGCCCTTTCGAATCCGAATTTCGCGCAGAAAAAGACCCGCAGGATGTAGATGTCGCTGTCGCCAGCCCATCTACCGATCACATTCCTACACCGTCTCTTGCGAGCTCCCACCTTCTCCCAGCCAAGCCAAAGAAATCGAGACGCACCCCACCTACGTTGGATGAAATCACGATGCGTCTGAAGCCAGTACAACGATCATGCAACATGCATCGGTCTCCATCCCGGCTTCCCGGCTTTCTGAAAACGGCCCCAGGCTTGTCGCCTGGTTCTACGGACAAGACGGTGCCTGGCCGATCCCTCGCTCTTACGCGCCAATTTATCCGTCCACTACTTTCCGACTCCTGCACTTTGGAGATGGAGGCGTACCCTCATTCCTCATGCATTCAATGTTAGGGCGGGAGCTACCCGACGCAGTCATGCCGATATGCGCAAGATATGGCAGTGACCGTGGGTGTACTTCTCCGCCTTTGCAGGTGCACGATGTGGCGTTGAGGTGAAGGGATACAGCCCCTGAGCCGAACTGCAACAAAGGACACGAGTTAGCTTGGGTCGTGTCATAGAGTTGTAGGGTGGCCCGAGTTTTCCAGATCCTTGTCGTGCCAAGTTGCTCGCCATACCAAGCACTGTAGTTTTTGTACCTTGGTTGAATTTGGGAGACCGGTCCAAGTTGGAAAAATGTTGTGCTGACTGTTGGCGCAAATAACTTCCATGTATGTGGTTGAACTTTTCACTGCAAATCAAACCAAGATTGTGTATCATTGATAAAATACTAAACATTTATAGTGCCATTGAATTGATCCGATTGTGCGAACTTTGACTATCCGGTCTGCCTGCTGGGTCCCAACTTCAAGTATAAACGTGAAATAGAATCAACGAATAGTAAGTGCATGCGGTTGTTTTTTTCCGGAATGGGGGATTATTTCCATGATTGAACGGTTCGCCATCGATGTAGCCGGGTATCCGAAACATTGTTGGGTGGAGCGGGTATGTCTGGCGGTGGCGTCGGCGCTCTTCCACGAAGCCGAGTGATAACGGCAATACGCTGGTCTAAAAAATCCGTCATGGGGTTATCCTATAGACAGACTGGTCTATGGGACTCACTGTAGTCGTTTCTGACGTACTCGTCCATCAATTCTTCATCCGAATCCACAAGTGGGTCCGTCGACGCCACGACATGCCAAGCGTCTGTTCATCGTCAACGGCAATGTGCAAGAATGCTGACGTCGGGTACTCACGCTGAAGCATGGTTCTCTGTGCTCCACGCGAGCTACTACCAGCTGGCCTCTCTGTGATACGGCTTTCGAATTACGGTCAGGGTTTCAAAGTTCATTCGACTAACCTGTAGGCGGTAACGCAGGTGCAGGCCTGTAGGGTGGCAAATAGTGAATATAGGGCTTCTCGCGCGTACTCTCATGGGATTGCCTTGACGGACGGGATCGATGCGAACTAGATTCGGGCGCTATATGGAGTCAGCGGGTCATTCGTAGGATACTACTCGATATTACCTCGCTGGGATGATGCTGGGACGATGCTCTTTGTTTTTTTCTCGTTCTCGAGAGAATTCACCAGGCGTTGCAGAAAGACGTTACGTTGGGCAGACATGGTTCTTCCCCATTCGACTTCTTCAGCTGTGTCGACATTCTCTTCAGCCAACTCAGCATCTGACAATCGTCTGAGCCACGGAACCTTTCCAGGATTCTTGCGCGAGTATTCGTCGTCGTAGGGATTTGGCTGATCCGGACCTTCCAGATAATGAAACACTAGCCAAAGAAAGGCCCTTGCTCGGTCAGCAGAAGATATGTTGATCGGAAGAAAGAGATCGAGGAAATTTAACGGCGGATCAAAGTGGGTGGAAGCGAGGGGCTTGATGAGTGAGCAAGGTTTGTGGTGTGTCTTACGACTGGTAGACGGGACTCACAGCAGCGTGGTTCGCGAGGACGAAAATCAAATTGACGACACTCGTTGGAGGAAGTCGCCGTGCGCGCTGCACGAAACGTTGTTGTAAATAGGGCATAAAGAACGCACGCACGCACGCTTTTCTCGATAATCTCTTCTGGGGTTGAGGGTGGCATCGACTTGAGCTCCGATGGAAGGAGGGCTGCCTTCAAACAGTTCTTGATGCGGGGTGCATCCTGTGCATTGCCGTCCGTCTTCTGCAGCGATGGGACCGGGTGGTATGTCCGGAGAGCAGTCTTCATTTCCGGAAAGACTGGAAGCTCGGTCAGGACGATCAAATAACCGAGTACGAAGCGTAGCACCAATGCGTACACGCCATTGTTGTGTTGATGCGTCCCACGTTTGTAAGCAAGGATATCTTGGCCAATTCAACGGCAAAGGCAGGGGTCTCGACCATTTTGTCTTTGAGGACCTTTGAGCATTTGGTGGAGTGGTACAAGGCATTGACGTAGAGATCGCGAAAGGTGACTCTGGAGAAAGTGCCCGGGACTTGGCTGGTGAAGACGGCGTTGGTATCCGAGAAGATGTGGTCGAGAAGATCGAACTGGACATCCTCTCGGGTGAGTGGCTCGGCATCGTTGCGCTTGATCGGGAGCGCCTTACGACTGAGATACCCCACGCTAAAAGACAATGTGGTGAGCGAGTGTGGCAGAGGAGTTGAGGCCAGCACGCACAGCGGAGCGGGCTCGGGCGGCCATCCAGAAGACTCGGTAGTAGATGTCATGGGAGACACGAGGCCGTGAGGCGGGGAGCTACCCTGTTACTATACCCTCGCCCACGTTCGCACGATTCGAGACATTGGCGCCTGTCAAGCGGTCCCGTTGGCGGAACAACCATGGCGGAGGGCGATGTCTGGCAGGTTGCTCGGCGACACGAACGACGATCCCGTCGCTGTGGCCGACGACGACGACGCACTTGTTGAATTGATATCACGTAATTCTAGTCTTTTTGCTCACGGTCGCAACTTGACTTGGCCCCATGGACTCAAAGAACGCATCCCAGACACTCAGCGCCATGGAAGGACTCGGCTTTGACGACGCGTCCAAGGTATGTCTTGCCCTGTCGCGAGCGCAGTTGGCTTACTGTCTCTCAGAAAGAAATACAGACCGTCCTCGTCCAGGGCCAACGACAGGCTCAAGCCCACAGCCAACTCCTCGCCTTCACAAGCATGTGTTGGGACAAGTTGAGACGCTTCTTCCCGCCTCACAGTGCACGTCTCATTCATTCGACAGGTGCATCGCGGGGACGCCAGGCAGCCGTTTTGCGCGCGGCGAGGAAGCATGTATCGCGAACTGCGTCGAGCGTTTCGTCGATGCCAGCGAATACGTGGTTGGCCAAATTCAGAGGCAACAACAGTTGCAACACGCTCAAAAGTCTTGATGTGACACATTTCTCTACTTGTACATAACACGAGTACAACATACTTGGCTACCACATCAAGTCCGTTAACCTCTTTCCCCAATATGCCACAAGCAATGGAACAAAGAAGCAGTATGCTTGTACAATTTCGGACCTTTGCCGCAGCTCCAAGGGAATCTCGACTGGTTTTTGTTTGCTGGGTGTCGTGTGCGTTTCTAAAAACTTGGTGATATAGTCATCCTTCTCCGACCATAACTTCCGAAGCCACAAGTCAAATGTGGCCTTTTCGCATTCGGATATATCAAACTCGGCTGGGTTGCCAGACCCATTTGATACAATCGACTTTGAGTTGTCTCCTATAGGCACATCTTTCGAGACGTCGAATATGCGCAGGTGCATATGAACGACCGGCGGAGGCACGCGATCACAGAATATCGACCGCAAGGTGTAGTATGACTGCCCATAACCTTGAGGAGGGATTCCTTGAAAAATGAAGAGTGAATCCTTGGTTTCTTAGGGGCTCATATCAGCTCTACCTGGGTAAATCACGGTTATATCGAGTAACTTGAGCGTAGGCAATCGAGGGGCGAGTGATCGGAGGCTATAATGAAGCCCAGTTGAGCGGGGAAGGAGTACATTACGCAGGTCCGGCTACACTGCAACGATTAGCTTCGTATAAAGTAGGGCGAGCCTTGACGCACGACGCCCATCTTTTCTGCATACTTGGTGCTAATCGGTCGTGTGTCCTTGCTCACAAGGGTTCCCTCGGGAAACAAGATGAAAGTAAATGGTTTGTCCTCCTCTTGTGCCTTTGTTCCGAGTTTCGCGAGCTTCCTTGCCAATTGAAACTTATCGGACGCCCATGAGCGGGCAAGAAATATGAACCTATACATTTGCATGCCCTGGCGTAGATTGGTCACTGGGCAACTGACAAATGGTCGCTCGTACCGGCCCAATGACAGGTATCCATTTGAGACTCTTCTTCAGGACGATGAAGACGTCCTTGTGGGTGTGCGCAAAGTATGTCAAACACCAGACGTACCACCAGTCGGTGTAGACCTGAAACGAGAACAGGATCAGTCAAACACATGTCAGAGGCACGTGGCACGCGCACCTGGTGGTTGGAAATGACGACGGATTGGGAAGGGAGGTGCAAAGCTACAATCTTTCCTGAGATGTCGCGTTCCACGATATTCTGAATCTCTGCTTCGGTGAACTTGCCCTGGCTTTGAGTCTCGAATGTGATGGACAATTTTGTTGGAGCGAACCACTGATTCATGAGGTCTGCAAAATCAAGACATGCGTGTGACATGACATGATGGGACGTACTAAGCAAGGCGGCAAATGCACCCTTGGTATACCTGATCCCCTCGTCATAAAGCTTGCTAGAAGTTGGGCCCGGAACGAGCTTGAGTGGCAATACAAACAAGAGCTGGAACCCATGGACCATGAAGCATCCTGGGATAAACAGCAACAAGAAGGTGAGTGCGTTGAGGGTCTGTGCCCAGGTCCTGGGGGGTCGTGAGTGTATTGGGAGGTGGTGTTGTGGTTCGGAGGGATGTACAGTCATAACAAGATGCTGGTAGTTGCGTGGGCGTGACCAAGGGCTGTCAGCCTTGGACTGATGTTAAATGAGGGATGGTATATAGCATCACAGGGATCATGTAATGACGATGACAAAGTCTGAATGGCAGGATCATGTGACCATTCTATAGGTACGGCCCGCTTCATTCCCGGGACAAGTGGGTAGGAGGAGAAACGGCGATTACGAGACGAAAATGAAATGGATGCATGTGGTCTTGCTGCGGTGCGGTGCGGTGATGAAGACGTCTTTTGTCTTGTTATACCCACACGCTGCCGTCGTGGAGCTAACTTTAAGCTCAATCAAGTCAAGTCGGTCCATCAGGTGGCTGTACATATACTTCTTGAACGACGCCTTGAAGTTCGCCCCCAGTAATTTGATGTCATCCTACCGCGAAGACGACCGTGCTCGACACGACTTTGAACGCCCCTACCCGAGGCCTCTTTATATTCACAAGAGCTACTTTGACATTCCCCGCCCCCAGACAAGCCCGCCCCAGTCACCCCCGGATGTCCACAAGAAACATTCTCGCCGCCCCACCCACCGGGACAGGCTCGCTGTAAAAGTCTCAGACTCCTCCTTTGCGTTTCCTTCCTCGGATCAGTCGCCCACCTTTCTCTCTTCCGCCGACACTACTCCCCGACATCCTCGTACCCGCACGCGGACCGGACCTTCGTCCACCAAATCAAAACGTCACGACCTCCCTGTTCCACCCCTGAGATTCTCCGGAACCTCCAGTCTAGAGGAACCTCCCTCAACACCCAGTGATGCCTCCCTCCTTTCTCTAAATTTTCCTGTCGTCGTAGCTGCTCCGATCGCAGGAGTAGAGACTTTGGATGCTTTGGTAGACGGTATGAACGGCTTGCCTGGGTCTTCCATGGAAGACTTTTTCTCCCGCAGCACCGTACACTCGCGGTTTGGTTTTACTGGTCACCATCCTCTTTACCAGCCCCCACTCCCAACACCACCACCGGGTGTTGTACTGGGGAAAGGAAAAGGCAGAAGGCGCGACAGGGCCGTCACCTCAGATGAGGACGACGATGTACCAGCCGCAAAACCTCCCCGCGCCCATCCCCGTCATCGACACAATCCTCTTTCTAGTTTCTCCCGCAAATCTTCTACCTCTACCATCACAGTCAATTCTACTCTCAGTGATAATACTCCTCCTCCAGTTACCGACTTCAATGACCGCACGCCGCTCAATACCGTTCAACCTACGGAGCGTCCACGAACTGTAATCCCATCTATATCCGAAATTATTCGTAATCATGCACCACATACCCTTGAGCGCACCCGACCGCCATCCGTACATGCCCCGAGTTATGGCCATGGCACTATATTGACAGGTCCGGAGGAAGAGGAATCCGAACCGGAGCCTTTAACGCCTGATGAGGAAGCTGAGCTTCTCAGTCGGTCATCCATGGACAGCATCCAGGACGAAGTCAGGCGGACATACAACAACCAAAAGAACTCCCAAGTGACAGCTCCTCCTCTGGCTTCCTGCCCCTCAAACAACTCTGATGGTTCTAGCGTCCCTCACAGCGTCCGTGGTGCAGCCTCGGACACATATACACATTCGTCCTCAACGACTTCAACCCACGCGTCTCAGCAATCGTTCGATCCGGCTCAGTTTGCTATATCTCCAACATCTACATCGCAAGCGATTGCAGAGTACCTGCGGTCTGCACGATTAACGACATTACTCAAGCTCACCCGATACCCACACGCTTCGTTAGACCACCCTCTCACAGTCAGTCTCGCAGATATGGGAGACCCCAATGGTTTTCCGCTTGTCGTGTTTCTTGGGCTGGGCTGCGTTAGACATATCATGGGCCTTTATGACGAGATGGCCGATTGTCTCGGTCTACGATTAATTGCCATAGATAGGTAAGGCAATTTGCCGTCATCTGCCGACATGAGCCCATCGCTCATCTTGAAACATATTAGATGGGGACTTGGTCGGACTGATGTGCCTCAATCAAGGTCTGCTCGTGGTATCATGGAATGGGCTTCTGCCGTGGAAGAAGTGCTCGATCAACTCCAGATCTACGAATGTAGTGTCATGGCTCATTCTGCAGGCGCTCCGTATGCCTTGTCGTTTGGAAATCGCGTACCTGAGCGCATCAGGGGTGACCTCTGTCTATTGGCTCCGTGGATTGGCGGCGGAGAAAGCGGTATGGAACATCCTTCTCATGGTACCTGGTTACTGAGAACGATCTTTAGGTGGCTACAAGTGGTTGAAGTATGTTCCCAATGGTATTCTCAAGACCGCGCAAGCCGCAGAGTGGAAAATACAGGCATGGATGCTCGGGAAGCCTCCAACGGTTGCCTATCGTGGAATAGGCTATACCGCCCCGCCATCTCCAAGCAAGCCTTATGACAACCAGTCAGATGCTCACGTGGACTTTGATTCATTGTCACAATCCGACCGGCTTAGCAAGTCTAGTGTTTATCCATCGCAATCAGACGCTAGGAGGCGGATGAGTATTGCTTCGAGTTTGTTCAGTGATTATGACGACTTGAGGGACTTCGACGGCCGGTTCGGAAGCCAGAGCACGCTAGGGGCACGGTCCACAAGCCAGCAAACGAGACGGAAAGCTTCCAGGGGAATTCTCGGTCGACTGAAATCTTCCAAATCTGCGCCTCAATCACAGCCTCCATCACCGGCAGCCGAAACAGCGCATCAATCAAGTGTGGGGAAGAAGTTGAAAACCCTTCGGTCAATGGGCTCGTTAAAGGGTAGAGCAGCAGGGCCCAACAGTCCCAAGGTCGACAAAGCAAACTTACCTAGCCCACGACTCCCTCAGCCCATCACTGTTGACGTTGGGTTAGGTTTTGGTGACCTCGACTGGAGCAATAAACCCGCCAGCCCTATACCCCGCGCGTTGACGCCATCTCTCAAGGACGCACCTCTGCCAGGAAATCCAGTGGACTCTGCCTCCGTTGATACCTCCATCGACAGGTCGAGTATTAAATCACCCATTCCAAGACAGGTAGGACGACGCTCAATCTCATTCTGCGCGTCCACTACGGTTCCTAAGTCAAGCCCTCCAAGCATGGCTTCATCCCCGAGAAACAGCATCCTCTCCTCGCCGCATAGTAGTGAGATGACGACTGCCTCGAATTCATACCAGGCTGCACTTGGAAACGCTTTGATTGCTGCCTCTCATGCAGAGGCGTCGAAAGGCACTCACAGCGACCTACTGCAGATTCTGAATCACGACAATCGTCCTTGGGGCTTCTCATACACCGACTACCCTCACAAAGCTCGAGTGTGGTACGGCGACCGAGACGAGAAGATTGCGGAGAACGCGGTGAGATGGATGGAGCGTACGATGGGAGAGGATCGGTGCGACGTCAAGGTCGTCAAAGGTGCCGATCACGCCCTCATGTACAAGAGCTCCGTCGTGGTCGAAGTCCTGGAGCGTGTACGAGAGTTCTGGTGAACTGTTGTCTCGCTGGTCTTATCAGCCCCTGTTGCTTTATTCCGTTCATGTTTCTATTTCATTCATATTTCAGTGGAACAAATTCAACCTCCTCATGTGCTACCCTACCCGCGCATTCTCTTTTCTTTGCCGCATTTATTTATCATACAGTGGGCTTCGTCTTCGTTCGACAACACTTGGAAAGGGTCTTCAATGTAGGTTACTTAGTAATTCGCCCTAGTTCTTAGCCGAATCTTTCAGTATTAATGCTGTTAAAACATCATTAATCTCCACCTCGGGCAACATTTTCGACTTGGAACACGGTTCGCGGTCATTGCATGTGGTAAAGGTACATGACATCACGGTGGAAAGTGCACCCTTCCTATGTGCCATGCGGCAGTCTGCGGCGAAGGCTTTGAACGCACCCAAATCAGTTCATTTTCGCTGTCACAGTCGCTCTGGCATCCTCTGTCATCATGTCAGACAAGGCAGAATTACCCAAGAAAAAGGCAACAACCAACCCCGGCAAACTAGACTCCCCAGCCAGGCCTCCAGCCACACCCAAGAAAAGAAAAGCCGGGCGAGCCGTTGACAGAGCGCCGTCAACGCACGTCGCTGTCCACCCTGAGCCGACGTCGAGGGGAATCCAGGGTCGCCGTTCTGACCGTGAGCGCGCGCAGTCGTCCCCCCTGCTTTCTTGTCCACCCCGCGTGTCTGACAAAAAAGTGCATGACAGTCGTACCCATTGCGCTCCCGGTGGACCGCCATCGTCAGGCGGTGCCCGCGCAGCGTCGGACGTCCATGGAGACGCACCGCGCTCGTAGGGCAACCATGCCTCATCCGGGTTCGCGACCGCTCAGAACGAGGCGGGCGAGCGTGCCCCCGGGTCCACCTCGTACCATGCTACAGCGTGCGTGCTCTCGTTGCCCCATGTCTCCTCGCGTGCCTCGCTTATTCGTTGTAGATGCTTGGCATACTGTGCTCAACTCGGACCCACTCGTGGATTCCGACGAGGAGTGTCCCGATGAACACCTTCGGCTTGAGTACAGTGGGTCTCTGACGCGTTGCACGTTCGTGTGTGCTCATTTCAGTCCCAGATCGCCGGATGCAGGTGATAACACGTCTAAGAGGACGACCACCTACTCCCGAACCGGGGTGTATTCAAACTATAGCAACCTAGCCAGATTTCCTTCCGTTCGGGGTCGGAACCTCTGTGGTATACGTTTATGTACACTTCTTAAAGGGTATATTGTACTAGTGAAGAAAATCGAACGAGGTAAAAAGCGTCTCGCAGACAGACCAGTTCAAAGAAACCAGATGAACGAACAGATATCGCTGAACAGTCTAGTCCCAGATGATAAAATACATGTGCCTCTCGAGAAGGATACTACACCAAACAAAAATCCGTTCCAACTTCTAATCATTCAGCGAGCCACTTCTCGCACTTCTTCGCATATTTGTCCAGCAACTGAGCAAGGTCACGGATAACGAAAGTCAAAACAACGCTGGCGAAAAACTCTGAAGCCCGTTTTAGCTTGACCTCTGCGACTGTTCTCAGATCAGCGGGAAACGCAGTATAAACAGGCGCTACAGGTTGCGAAAGTAGCGCTTTTGAATGTTCGTCGAGTAGTTGAGCGTGGGTGAACAGCCTCCCCAATCCAGCCACGTATACTGCGGGTGAGTCGAGACTATTGAACCGGTTGAGCTCTCAATGCACATGGTAATGCCTAGGAATCACATACTTTTTACCGTTGGTAAACTTGTCGAATTGGCGAGTCAGCTTCCCGCCCCACGATGTCACCTAGTATATTTCGTAAGTCGGTTGTGGTCTAACATCAGAAACGCGGATCACATACCCCACTTTTCTTCGAAACGAAGCCTTCTCCTACGCCTAGTTTTTTGCCAAAGTTTGCAACAACACTGTCGCATATAGACGAGAATTCTTCAAGCTTGCTCACCCATGCCTCTGCTTCCTTGTGTCCCACACTTCCAATCCCGAGTGCTAGCCCGCTGCACACGCTTCCTGCCCCGAAGAACTCAACACTTGATTGCTGCATTTCCTCCAAAGCAGAGCAGAGCACCTCCACGACGCGTACCTTTTCTGGCACATTGGTAAGTTTTGCTCCTCCCTGTGACCAGACGCCCTGGGGAACGTGTAACCGCCGCGTAACATATCCACCTGATCTTGAATTCATGGTGTTTGCGAGCAACGCCATCATGTGATAAGGTTTTCTTTGACTGTCCGTTGGCGGGGCGGGTGGGAGAGGGGAGGTCGGAGTGGTTGGGATATTCGTGAGCATCGCAGATGGTGGAAGAAGTGATATGGCAGGAGGAGAAAGGAGCTCTGTCTGTACGAAAAGTTGTGGTTGAATCTGTACGTTAAGGCTGATGTTCTGATTCAGTTTTGACGAGGTAGAGATTTTGCGTCCATTCGAAAGTGTCGTTTGGGGAAGCGGAGGACGTTGAGGTTCAAAAGGAGATATCCTGCCGTTGGCGACGGATGGTCGACGACCGGGTTGTGAAGAGGCACGGCTACGCCCGGGAATAGGAGAAATTCCCGAAATCGCGGGAGAAATTGGTGTTTTGGCAGATAGGTGTGAAAACGAGGATGGAGGGTTTGACTCGGTAGGTGACGACGATACTGTAGAGGTGGTAGAGGGTGGGGCGGACATCTTACTTCGCCGTTGATGTATTGTGCTCATGGTAATGGAGGAATTGATCAACGGTTGACTCGTCACACTTAGGGATTCCCCTCGAGGACGGGAAGAAACAAACTGTGTAGGGGCTGGAGAGCTTGGAAGTCTAGTAGCCGTTGGCGCAGTAGCGGTACGAAACGGATGGGCTGCACTGGTCGGAGAAGGAAGTGGGGGAAGAGGGTGAGAGTCACGTTTCGCTAGACGCGGTGTGTCAGGATGGCGGGTAAGAGAAGTAGTTAAATCATCTTCGAATTGGACATCATCTTCCTGTGAAAGGTCGTCAATCCTGACACCTTCTTCTGTGACTGAAGTAAGCCTAGTTCCGGAGCCAGTTCGCGAGTGGCCGACTGAGCTGCCGCGGGGCCGAGCAGCCTCCAAAATTCGAGAAGCTTGTGAAGAGGAAATTGTAGAGTTATAGGTTGATGACGACTCAGGAGGCGGGGGCGGTGGTGATGATACCGGGGGTGGCGCAGCAGGTGGGAGCACAGAAGCAGCTCTGGGTCTACCGACGATTGGCGATTGAAGTGGGGGGCGAATCACAGGAAGAGTCGAGGTACGAGTGAGGGAGGCCTGCTTACTATCGAGGGACGAGTCCGCGTCAGTTGAAGCTGCATACGGGTGTTGCGATAATGAGGTAGAGGAAAAATCGCGGGACAGATGAGCGGCGTTCAGCATCGCAGAGCCGATACCCTCATGTGCATCCTGGTCGTCATTTAAGTCATCATTCGGAGCCGGAAATTGGGCATCATCCTGGGTGTGCTCGGTGGTGGAAGATGAGGAGGTATGGGAATCCGACGACTGCGACAAAGAGGTAGGAGACGGCGGTTGTGTTGACTCGGTCGAGGAGGAAGGAGCATACACGGAGGAAGGAGAATGAGGAATAGGTGGTATGCTGTATATGAGGCTTAATATATTCATCCTGTCAGCATACGTATCGTGCTGAAAGGACGAACTAATGAGCTTGCTTCAGAGCTGCGTCACGGTTGTAACATACTATTGATTTCAGCCGCCTGACCTCCTCTTCTTGAGCAACAACACTGCGCCTTCTGCCATTTTTCTTGTGCCCATCTGTAGTATCTTCGCCTCTTCGCACTCGTTCCATGACTTCACTTAGAAGAGCGACGCTCCTGCCGTAAGCTATAACAGCAGCGTGGGGATCATCATTTGTCGCGTCAAGTTGGACTGCTTCTCGTGCGAGCTCTAGCGCCCGTGTCAAGGCGCGACGCGAAGACGGTCTGGATTCAGAAGACGAGCGTGGGTGTGGAGACAGAAGTAGACGATCAGGTACTATGTCTTGCGTACTTGCTTGGCTTGTTTGGGTACTCGAGTGGGTGGAGCGTGTCATACTTTTTGGTGCAGGGTCGGATGCTTGACTGGAGGCGTAAGGAACAGTGTTGGATAGCTGCGGGGGGCTATTGGAATTTGAGACAGGGGTCGAGGTTGAAACGTGATGTCGGTTGTGAGGCAAGGTTGCAACAGCTGTCAAATTGGACGCGGCAAGGCGGCTGTAAGAATTTTGGCTGACACTCGTACTGGATCGGGTCCTCGCAGTGAACTGCAAGTCGTCCGGGATGCTTGCCATCAACGTTGTCTCCTCGTCAGTCGGGAAGGTTGAGGAAGGTCGGGGAACGTGAGGAATCGGTTGACTGGGGGGCGGAACAGCAGGTGGGAAGTTTACTGCCACGGAACGGCGACGTTGTGGTGCGTGGGAGTGCAGAAAAGAGGAATTAGGAGGAGACGAGGATGATGAAACGACTTGGGAGGTGGATGAATGATCAGGCCATTGGTGGGATCGCTGGAAAACCGGAGGTTGATGAGCAGAGAAGTCGAGCACCATACCGTTAGGTGTCGGCCAGGTTGGTTGGGTGGCAGGCGGGAGGAGATATCAACTAATTGTGGAGGTTTAGCAGTCCGATAGGCGGTGGGGTATAAGGCGGTGGAAGCGTTACACGCTAAGCACGACGCTGGTGAGCATGCAGCACGATGTGGACAGTCGTGTTGACGACGGGGGGATCGACGAGGACGAGAGGACAACAGCAAATGGCCCGCCAACACAACGTCGCAGCCGTCAGTTGTCGGAGGTTGAATGTGACTATGCGCGGATGACAGAATGTTCATGTTGTTCACACTCACTACATCAAGGGAAAAAATGCGATTATGCGTAGGAACAACTCGACACGCAGGCAAGAAAAGCAGTAAACTCGTAAGGAATGTCAATGGATTATCCGATGATAGTGTCGCACAGTAAACAGCCAGAAACGAATGGAGCGGACAGACAAGAGTAACGAATGGACAGATGGGTATACGCGCCGACCACTATATCGATCAAACTTGGGCGCTCGTGTGCTATCAGTCCCGGAACTCAGCCTGTGACCCTTGGGCAGCCAGTCGGCTCTCCAAATTTCTGTCACGTTGTTCTTAACCTCTACCCCATCCAGCAGTTTGTGCCACACACCTCAGAGATTCCTCCTTCGCTAAAAGCTCCTGACGCTTTTCGTTGATCTCACGCTGCACCTTGAGTTCAATCTCACGAAGCTACGAAGCTATCAGTATATCAAAGGCGTGTGACCGAGGACACGCGCACCTTCTCTTCCTCCCGACGAAGCTGTTCTTCTTTCAGACGAACGCTCTGGGTCGCAAGTTCTTCGGGGAGAATAGAAGAGTCGCTGACATCACAAGTCAATCAGCAACGCAAAATACCAACGAAAATGGCGAGATCGTACTGGGTGTCCGAATGCACCGTCCTGGAGAGCTTTTCGGTACGGTAAGTCTCGTACAAGAGATCGTGAGTAAGCGACTTCAGATCCCCAAGGTGTGAACTAATCTGCGTCAGTAGGTCTGAGTGAGAGGAGATACATGGAACATTACTTCAGTAAGGCGCTTCGAAGCCTGCTGAAATCCGAGTGTTTCGGGTTGTCAACCTCGGCAATTCCCCAAGGGTATATCCTTGCTCGAACAGGTTGCCCTTCAATTTCAATTTCCTCTTCAGATCCGATTATCGCAAAGGGAAGTAACGCCTATGAAAATTCAGCAACATATCCAAATAGTTCGATGTGATGGCCTGTTTACCCTGAGCTCGCTGTTGTCCTGAATAGTTTCTTCATCATCTTCCTCGACATCGTATGGGAAATTGTACACCGGAATGTCGTAGTGTTCAATGTCCTCCATGATCTAGATCAATAATGGATCAATAGAACAACGAAGGTTTTTTTTTCATTAGAGCACTAACACGTTTCTTGAACCCCCGAAGCTCACTGGGGGTCAACGAGTCAGCCTTGCCAATGACCGGGATGACATTGACACGAGGGGACAGGCGACGCATCAACTCGATGTCCATCTCCCTCAGACTATTGTCTAAATGTTAGTCAATAGTCTTGTTTAGAATGGCTGTCACGTACGCGTGTCCTGTGGGAGGGATGAAGTAGAGCAAAGCGTGAACTCGGTTGTCACGGAAGCGTGGGTTACGCTTGATACGAGACTCCTCGGCCAAAATGTCATCGTATTGACGTTCGAGGTATCCAACGATTTCTTGAAACCTGTAGTCGTGTTAGGAGAAAGGTGCCGAGACGACAAAGGAATACTAACGCGAACTCATTGTCAATGTTATCGCCAAAACCAGGGGTATCAACTATGGTGAGGGCAATACGAACGCCGTCTTCCTCGAGTTCTGCGAGAGGGTGTTAAACGGGAGGAAGAGTACGAACGCAAGATGAGCGCACCGACGTTGACAGGCTTAATCCTGATGCCCTCCTCGATGTGGGCGGTGTCAGGGTTGTCAGAAATCTTGTGAGCAAGGACCTCGGACTCGCAAAGGGTGTTTACAAAAGTTGTACGACCGGTTCCAGATGCACCTGAGGGAAGGGTGAGGAAAAGACGACGACGACGGGATGAATGGACCCACCGACGACCATGAGGGTGAACTGGACGCCCTTCTTGACCTTGTTTCCTCTACGTCTGCCAGCGAAAGACATTTTGGTGGTGAAGAAGCGAGCGAGCAAAGGATTGGGGCGAAACTTGTCCAACTCGTTTTTTAAAGCTCCGACGCTGCCGCGCCACCGTCGCGCATACAAGCAGACCATGTCCATCCTGCGTCGCGTCTCCCTCGTTCGCCCCTTTCACTCCTCCCCCCACCACACCGCCGTCACCAAGAAACCCTTTGCAGGTCTCCCACAGCGACCCCTTGTACAGCCAGACCTCGATTCCCAAGCCAAAGGTATCGTCATCTACCGTGTCATCATCTCGTGTACTAACTCTGCCGTCAGTGTTTCAGCGGCCGAGGCGTGGCCGAAAACCCAAATCTGTCTCACCCACAGCACACGACGCCGTCTTGTCAGAATCAACGAAGCAACCACGCAATCCACTTGCCACCGAGATCCTGGCAAACCAATCCAAATTCCCTCATTGCATTCTTCTCACCCGCGTAGGCCAATTCTACGAGGTATGCACCCCTAGGGACGTGTCATATCGTATTAACACTTCCCTGGCAGTCATACTTTAACCAAGCCAATCAAGTCGCGCGTCTGCTCGGGATTAAGCTGACTTCCCGCGTCTGGGATAAACACGATGTCCCCATGTGTGGCTTCCCGGTCATGCATCTCGACAAGTATCTCAAGATCTTGATTCAGCAGCACAAGCACTTTGTTGCTATGTGTGAAGAGTTCCCGCGTCATACAAACGGTCAGAAACCTGAGATCGACCGACGGGTGGTTCGCATCATCACTCCTGGTACCCTCATTGATGAATCTTTTTTAAATCCCTTTGAAAATAATTACCTTCTTGCCATCAGTACTGATTCAATCGGCTGTCAACCTAGCTTCCGGGAGATTGGGCTGGCTTGGATTGATGTCTCGACGGGCGAGTTTTTCACCAAGACAACTCCACTTGAAGTGCTCAAGGACGACCTCGTGCGCATTAGTCCGCGTGAGATTGTTCTCGCCCAGGAGATTAGAGATCAACTATTTGATCCAGTTCGACAGCTTCTCGAAGACGAAGCAAACTTTCTGACCTACGCTGAGCCTTCTAGCGCTTCGGATAGCTCCTTCCACCAATGCGATCCCACTTACACGCCGCAAGAACTTGCGGCCATCAATCTACTCACTTCCTATATGCAGGCAAATCTCATGGAATACATGCCTCAGCTCCCTGTTCCCAACCGAGAAGGTGCCGATGAACGCATGCAAATCGACTCTCATACCATCAAGGCACTCGAAATACACGAGAGTGCGAGAGAGGGAGGGCTAACTGGCAGCCTTTTAAGTGTCATCAAGCGGACCGTGACTAACAGTGGAACACGTTTCTTGACTCGTAGACTGTGTTTGTTTTTCCGCTACATTCCTCTGCTCGCAGTCTTCCGACATTTATTTCGTCAGGCTCACCGAGCACGTCACAAAGGGATATTGAAGCGCGGCAGTCGCTGGTTGCCTTTTTCTATCATAGGCCAGATCTGCGAGATGACATCGTACGCTTATTGCAAGACTCAGAAGATGTATGCCGAATAGTCCAGCATTTCCTTGCCTGCAGAGGAGAGCCCAAAGATCTCCTTGCGATCAATCGTACTATTCAAGTTTGGACAGCGATTCGAAATAGATTCGACCTTGAAAAAACGATGGAGCGTCGGGAGCGTGGTAATCGCGGCAAGGAGTGGACCAGTGTCGATACTCTTTTGTCAAGGATTATCAGCATGCATGATTTATCTACGCGCATCACTCTGGCACTAGAGGATGTCGATTTTCAAACCTCATCACCCGATGAATGTGCTGAAGGTGATTCCCAGGGAGGCGAGCAGAAATCTTCATCGTACGGAATAATTAAGAGGACGATTCGACCGGAGTGAGTGAGGCTCGCCACCTGTCTGACCGTCATGATGATGATATATTATCCCGTAGATTCTCGCAAGATTTGGCTACATTACATGGTAGACTGTGTAGTCTCCTGGAACATAGAAGAATTCTGGAACGTGACCTTCAGATTCAATACAGTAAGAGTCGTCGTCGTACTACCCGACCACGCTAATTTCTTCCAAGACACACCCTCCCTGACGTTGCGTACAAACCCTGCGCATGGTATGCATGTTCATGTCGGGAAGGCGAAAAGAGACCAAGCCAAAATCAAGACCTCCCCTGCCTTCATTGCTCTCTCGGAGAATGCATCGACTAGCAGCTACTTTCACCAGGTATTATTCGATGTGTAACCGACTCATTCGCACTTTACAAACATTTTGTAGCCTTGGTCACAACTTGGAAGTCAGATTGTGGAAACCACAGCCGCCATAGCAAACACAGAAAAGGAGATATTTAACTCCCTGCGCGACGAGGTATGTTCTGATCATCCCTATCAGAAGTGTGCTCAAAGTTTTCCATAGGTGAAAGCATTTTCTTCCCAACTCCGGCACAACGCCCGAATTATGGACGAATTCGATGTTGCACTTGGCTTTGCTAACTTGGCAGCTGAGCTGAGATTCGTCCGCCCAGTGATCAAGGATGAGTGAGCGGTCGCACATCTTCGATCGGTTCTTACTGGTTGCTAACATGTCATGTCTGCAGCGCTTCATACGAAGTGACAGGCGGTCGTCATCCTACAGTGGAGCTTGGCTTATTGTCTTCGGGCCGAGTCTTTACCCCAAATTCGGTTGCCCTCAAGCCTCACTCTCGCCTGCATATCATTACGGGCCCGAACATGGCAGGCAAGTCGACTTTTCTGCGACAAACCGCCCTGATTGCAATTCTCGCCCAAACGGGTTCATTTGTACCCGCCGAACACGCGGTCGTCGGAATCGTCGACAAGTTGTTCTCAAGAGTTGGCGCGAAAGACGACCTCTTTAGGGACCGAAGTACGTTTATGGTCGAAATGCTTGAGACCGCTGAGATATTGCGCCGAGCTACGGCGAAGAGTTTGGTCAGTCCCGTGCATTTGTCAACCGTTGTCGAAACCGAATATACTACTAGGTAATCATGGATGAAGTCGGACGAGGTACGACGGTTAAAGACGGTCTAGCAATCGCATTCGCAGCAGTGCATCATCTCGTTGTGCATAATCGGTGTCGAGCCCTGTTCGCAACTCATTTCCATGAATTAGCAGACCTACTGGCGTATAGCGAGGCGAACCACCATGGCGGTGGTGTATTTCACGACGTCGGATTTTTCTGCACTGACGTTCACGAAACTGAAGTAAGTGAAAATCCCCTTTGTCAAAGAGCAAACTTGATATGATACACCAGGACAATTTCTTCACGTATTCTCACCACCTTAGGCCAGGTGTGAACCGCAATAGCCATGGGCTTAAAGTTGCACAACTAGCTGGCATACCGGATTCGGCACTCCTGCTTGCGAAAAATGTGCTCGCTGCGCTGCAGCAACAACATTTCATGAATCCAAATGACCTCGTCGACATTGGAAGGAAGCTGACGACAGTGATGACCAGAACAACCAACATTCTTTGACTCCTAGATTTGTAGCTAAATTACATTGGTACTATCCGCGTCAATAATCCATTTACGCCATTTGTGAACGGATGAAGTTCAGAGCTGAACCAGCCTTCAGCCATTTGACCTGGTCTGACGACATTGTGTGTCTGGTGGGTATCTCAAAGACGTCCCCTTTCAAGTTTGTGATGCGGAGGTTGATGACCGCATCTTCATTCCCATTCACCAGATCTTCGAGACCAAAAGTTTCCACAATGTCACCAGAACCGATCCGAGAGTAGTCTGCCTTGTCAACGAACCAGAGGGGCAGAACGCCCTGTTTCTGGTGGCAATTATCAGTGACATGTCAAACATCATCTTCCTTGAGTACTACCTTCAGATTGGTCTCATGAATACGAGCAAAAGAACGTGCGACAATCATGGCACAACCTGTCAAGAGTTTTCAAAACTCAGCTCAACTCGTATAAAGGAGGATTCGCACCGTAGAATCGAGGTTGCAGTGCAGCGTGTTCGCGAGCACTTCCTTCGCCGTAATTGTCGTCTACGATCAGAGCCCACGGCTGACTTCTCGCCTTCAGCCTCTTGGCAATGGCAGGAATAGTGTCGTTTTTGGACTGAGAAGTATCATGATCATGGTCAAACGCCACATTCATGTCACCGCTCTCGTCATTGATGGCTGTAATAACTGGAAGGCAAGTGGTCAACTCTAGTTGGATTGCAATGATTATGTGACATACGGAGATTTTCCGATATATTGGTAAGGTGACCCTTGTACTTCAACCAAGGTCCCTGGCAAGGAGGTTAGTCAAGTGAATACAATAGAATAACGACTCGACCCACGGCTGCTGAAATATGATCAGTGGTACATTTACCTCTCACTCTCATCAGAACCTTCAGTGATGGAAGCTCAAGGCCACGTGAATTCTGGGGTCCAAAGTGACTAAGGAATGGTTCTAGTAACTCAAGACGTTGAGAATCATTGCTAATGATGACTGGTGTATTCGGCTGAGGTTCTGGCGTGGGACTGGGGTAATAATCCGTATTTCCCGCAGCAAACCCTTTGGTAGGCAGGTCTTGTCCAGATGGCGGAGAGAACTTGAAGAGTTCTCCATTTGGCAAGCTAATAGCATCAGTCACAGGGTCGAATGTTAATTTTCCCGAGAATGCCATGGCTGTAACGATGGTCGGAGAAGCCAAAAAGTTCATGGTATATTGATTTCCATCATTGCGTGACTTGAAGTTGCTATACGACCTTTACTCAGATGGATAACTCCACAAAAGAAGCCACCCACCGATTGAAAGATGTCAGAATGGCTAGAAGTAAGCGTCGGTGACGTGAGTTTTAATGTGCATAGTCATTATCCGAGTGTCACGTACCGTTCTCTTCACCTTTCGAGTCTTCTCGTTTCCACTGAAACAAGAGGTTAGCTATATTTTTGGGAAAGAAGATCACTTACTTGGCCAATGCAGGGACCGCACGCGTTGGCAAGAACGACAACGCCAACATTCTGCAATGTATCTGTGATTCCATCACGCTCCATAGTCGCGCGGATCTGCTCAGAACCAGGTGTGCACAAGAAGGGAACTTTGGTCGTCAACCCGGCGCTCTGTGCCTGTTTTGCTATTTCTGAAACCCTGGTCTTGGGACGGTCAATGAAGATCTCAAATTCCATAATAAAATTTTACCATGTCCTCATAGGAGCTATTCGTGCAAGATCCTATTAGACTGGCAGAAAGGTCATCTTTCCAGCCATTTTCTTGGATCAGAGCTCCAAACTTGGATAGAGGTGTGGCCAGGTCAGGTGTGAACGGACCATTGATCATAGGCTCCAGATCCGACAAATTCTGAACCGAGGAAGTCCATGTGAAGGAAACAATAACGCCGTGAGGATACATACAATCTCGATGACTTCGTCATATTCAGCACCCTCGTCGGCACCCAGAAAGCCTTTTTCGGCAGCTTCATCTGCAGCGCGAGCTACTGGACCACGTCCGGTTGCATGAAGGTATGCTCGCATATTTTCTGTATAAGGGAAGGTTGAGGTCGTTGCACCCACCTCGGCCCCCATGTTCGCAACAGTGGCCAGCCCTATAACCCCGATGCTCCGAGTCTTGTTACGAGTGATCGTAGGATGTTCAACGTACCTGTACAAGACTGAGCTGCGACACCGGGGCCAAAGTATTCTAGGATGCGTCCCGTACCACCCTGCGAACTGATTGATATCAATCCTCAAGTGTTATGGAGTAGACGCACCCTAACAGAAAGCTTTCCTGCTAGATGCAAGATCAAATCCTTGGGAGTCGCCCAACCGCTAAGCTGGCCTGTAAGGTGAACACCTAGAGACATAATGAAGTGGCGCCTCTCCATAAATGACGATGGCTTCACCAACTACGTGGGGAGCTTTCAGTTCCCAAGGCGTCCCGGTCATGGCATCCACGGCGTCTGCGCCACCAACGCCAATCGCAAGTAAGCCAAGGCCTCCCGCGTTTGGGGTATGAGAATCTGTAGATTGATGTTAATGTCTCTGTGTAGACTCGACATATGATAACTTACCAGTGCCCAGCCTATATTGTGCCAACATTTAGTCCGTGCACGTGCCGCAAGTAAAGGTACGAACATGAGCATCCCAGGAGCAGCGTAATTTTCAAGCACGATCTGGTGAATAATACCTGACCCAGGCTTCCAAAATTCGATACCATACTTCCGAGCAGCACTTTCAAGAAAGTCGAAAACCTCTTTATTGGAAACAATGGATCTCTAGAGTTATGTATCAGCTATGGAATTCTCATAAGGAAACAGAAGGAACCTGAAGATCCGTTGCTGCACCATCAACTGCCTGGATGAGATGATCACAATGTATGCTGGTGGGCACAGCGCATCGAGAGAGACCAGCACTCATGAATTGCAATCTAGGACAATGTAAACTTGAAGAGCTTTCGCGCGTAACGGAACTCACAACGCCATTCTGGTATGCCTTGAGTAGGTCGATCAACAATATAGGAAGGACTCAACTGTGCCGAAGCATCCTGCATTGCCACCCGTTGTGGACTGAGCTGCAGGTAGGCTTCGCCTCTAATGTTTCCACCACGAGACAAGTTTTTCTCCGGGTCAGCCAAGTGGCTATATAGGATCTTCTCTGCGAGAGTCAACGGCCTGTGGTTGAGCAAATTTCGTACACGCTCTAGCTTTTGAAGTAGCTTGGAATAAGGTGGTGTGATTGAAGAGCAATCCTTCTCGACGAAAGTTTGGACATTAGTCGCAAGACAACGCCGCAGGATGCGTCTTGAATGACTTGAACCTCGTTGGAGGACTGGCAAAGACATCACGTTGAGAGAGTGCCTACTCGGGAGCCGTAGTGTGGTTAACGGAGCCTTCTGATTGACCTTCCTCATTTGGGGGCTACGACTCCGAGGTGGTACAATTCTTCAGCTCCAGTCTTTTGTACGGTGTGGAAGCAACCGTAACGCATAGCGCAGGCCATAACGGGGGTGGTTGCTAATCCTCTGTCCAGCGCACCAAGGAAGAGTAACGCATACCTTCGCGGTCTAAGAGGAGAAAATCTAATCGGAATTAATGATGCACGTCTATCGTCTACTCTGAACTCCTTCACTGCACTTACACAGATTTTGTGTGGTCAACAGGCTTTTTTTCCACAAAGTGACTTACCTCGACAGGTTTTTCTTGCTTGGCTTCTCTGGCACGTTGTCGCTCAGTAGCCAGCTGGCGTTTATGAACCGCGCGCCAGTTTGTTTTCAGATCTCCCCCCTTCATACTGTCCCCACACATTCTCGCCCAACTTTCGCAACCTTTCCGCTACTCCGCCTTTTATTTATCGGTATCAAGCTGTTTCCATTTCAAATCATGGAAGGTGAGCTATCGACTTGCTACTGATTGTACCTCCCCCGGCCCACTCTTGGTCTGACTCTGACTCGGATGGTTCATGCATGGAGGTCCATACTTTCCATGCTTGGAAATCCCACCCACTGCCTCGGTAGTATGTTTTCGCCTGCATCATCCAATGTCCAATGAAGTAAGTGTCATTTTAACAAACCACCACTTAGCTACAGCTTTGGCACCTTGCAGTTCAGCTGCATGTATAAGGCGCTCGAGTCATACCTCACGAAGAAAGGTATGTTCCTTAACGCACCCCGGTTACTTCCAGAAAGCTACACTACTCTATCTGATATCACCAAAGAGATTCGATCCGTGTTTCTCTCCATCCCATCGTTCTTGCCTCCCAGTAACCCCCCGTATAGTTCCAGTCTTCGCCGACTTGTTCAAACCACCGAGGGGTTCGGTCATCACCGCGCTTTCGTCTATCTCTCTGGCTTTCCTCCAATCGTGTTTTCTGTGCTTCGGCCTCATCAACATTTCCTTCTTCAAGCGCCCGCACATCTGGTCTGAATCGTGAATCAGTGGGCGGGAGCTTGCCCTCGAGGTCACTGGTAATCTCATTCAAGGTAATCCCGAATGCTGTGAACCCGTAATACGTCATGGTCTGTTTCGGGAAGGGTGTGATGCGCCAAAGAACGCGAAGATGGGAAGAATCTAGGGCAAGTACGATCTGGTCGTCCCACTTGCCCTCAATACGGGCGCAGGCATCTCCAGACACCGAGAGGATAACGCCAACAACTTCGTTGGAGGCACCCCAGTAACCTGTTTGTTTGAAGTCGACGACACAACTGGCTCCGGTGGTAGTGTTCTTAATCGTCATCTTTCCACAGTGTTCAAGGTACTTGGTTCCCATCATGAGATTTCGCATGAAGGAGGATGGTTTGTTCCTGCAGGCAGAAATTAGTATCATTTATTGCCCATGATGTTTTTTTTACCATTCATATTGTTCGTTTCCTATCTTGAGCCGTGTTGTGCCTAAAGGTATTATTTCTAAGCTTTTGCCTACAGGAAATGTGAGGTTACTCGTGTGCATACTTCGCACGGGTGCGAAGTACTGCAATTACTGACCCCAAAACTTGGTTTTCCCAGCAGACGTGCCATGCAATTCCCAGCTATCTCCTTCGGCATGATAGGCAATGACGACCGGATTGTGCGAAACCTTTTCCGCGACAAACTTCATCCGAACGTCCTCAAATGTTTCAGCAAGCATTGGATTGCTGTCAAGAATATGAACAAAACTTCTCGTTCATAGCTTAGAGTACTTACAATCCTTTCCTTCCGGAGCGATGCCTCGTGTGTGCATAGCTGGATATCGCGAACGATGCAACAAAACACATTCGCTCGATTGGCTCATTAGCTTTAGCCGCCTGATCCAACAGGCCGTGGTACTCCAGTTCCTCAGCCGTTCGTTGTAATAGAGTCAAAGGTTCGTTAAAAGACACGGGGAATGCTATGGTTGACAAATCCTAATAAGGGTAACGATCTTAAGTCGATCATAGTGCACGGTAATCATAGCTTACCTTGCCAACATTCTTCTTGAGCATAGCGAATAAACTGCCTTCATCACCCACGGGCCCTGAAGGAAGGTGAGTTCGCCTGATAACTTGCCGCGCATGTAAAGAGGAATCGTGATTTCGGACAGTCTTCGGTGATGTATGGTCCTCCTCGTCGCTGGATGACTCATGTAAGCTTGAATGCCCGGATTGCGATACAAGCGGTGCTTTCTCTTCCTCAGGCGTCGGATCCTCGAGAATGAATTCTTCACCAAATTTATCTTCCGCATCGAACCATTCAACAGGAGCACCATCGCTCAAATCAGTCACGGATGATATCCTGTTTAATCCTTGACTCAACGAAACGGAGAAGCCGGGTGCAGACAAGAGCTCCTCGGTTTTTTCCTCAGTGGTCGTGGGTAGTGGAGACCCACGCATGGTCGGTGGCAACGTATCATTCTGCCCTGCATAGAGTGACCTTAATAGAGCAGAGTGTTGGGACTTGAGGGACTCGAGTGCAATGTGTGCACGTTGAAGATGAATGTTAAGACTAGTGTTTAGATTGGGTCGGATCAAAGCGCCATCTTCATGGGTGACATGAGGACCAGCTGCGATAGTCACGTATGGCTCAGTGATGCTGCGATCTTGATAGACTGGAACATACACTTTTTGAATTTACTGAAGACCGATCCAACATCCCTGTGGTTGTTGCATTTCTCCTTGGACTTGAGAGACGTATTCTTCTTCAAAGGGTCCTCGCTGGCGGCATGAAGTGCCGTGATCGCACTTTCCAATTCAGTAATGGCCTGCCAGCAGTGAGCATCACACCCAACTTTGCATGTAAGAAACTCTAGTATACATACGTAGCTCATGTCCTCGGCAATGACACTAGATATGTTCCGTTGAGAATGGGTTAACCGGGGAGCTAACTTGCTGGCACTTGACCGGCGTCCATCCGGGAGGATGAATTTCCTGTTTGAAATTGTCAAGGATGGCCGAACGATTCAAATGATCTGCTTTCCTGAAAACGGACATCCAGGTATCAAAGTCCTCCAAGGTAAGGCATTTGATGTGGAACGTGGCCGTATTGGAGTCCAAATGGATGTCCTTGCGCCCCACAACGGTGGAGATCGCGGCATGGGGTAGAAATATGCGATCGCGCACGGGGTGTTTAGGATCCAGAGAGTAGGACAGAGTGCCCGACTGGTGCAGCACGAAGTAGCGACGGGCAAACCCTGTGGATGTGCTGGAGCCTGCTACTGCGAGAAGACTTGGGCAGCGTACCCTGCATCTTTTTCCTTCGCTTCTTGAGCAGCCATCCTTGGCAAACGATGGCGTCCTGGGTCGTCATGGGGTCCTACAGTGAGTTAAATATTAGTAATCTCACGCCCATCTGATCATCTAATCCGCATCTCTCCCTTCTCCCATCATCACCTCAACCACAATGTCTGAGCAGCCAACGTACGCCGCCGCCTCATTCCCAGTCCCCGCCTCTAACGGTGTCTCTTTACAGTGGTGATATCGGCCTCATCGGCCTCGCCGTCATGGTGCGCTCCTCGGTTCTGTATATCCACTCACCTTATCATATCTTAACCATAGGGACAAAATCTCATCCTGAACATGAACGACAAAGGTTTCACTGTTGTCGCTTATAATCGCACAACTAGCAAAGTCGACGATTTTCTCGCTAACCAGGCAAAGGGTATGCAATGATATCATACTCTTCCCGCTGCCCCTTAATCATTATCTCTACAAGGTACCAAGGTCCAAGGCGCACACTCCATTCAAGAGCTTGTCTCCAAACTCAAGCGTCCGCGCAAGATCATCCTCCTCGTCAAGGCCGGTCCTGCAGTTGATAGCTTCATCTCCCAGCTTGAGCCCTACCTTGAGGATGGCGACATCATTATTGATGGTGGAAACTCACATTATCCAGACTCCATTCGCCGCACCAAGGAACTCGAGGCCAAGGGCCTCCTGTTTGTTGGATCGGGTGTGTCTGGCGGTGAGGAGGGTGCTCGATACGGCCCTTCCCTGATGCCTGGTGGTTCCGCGAAGGCATGGCCCGCTATCAAACCAATATTCCAGGCCACTGCCGCCCAGGTAAATGGCGAGCCCTGTTGCGATTGGGTCGGCGATAGCGGTTCCGGACACTATGTCAAGATGGTGCATAATGGTACATCACCTCCCTCGTTTCTTTTTCGAGACTCAGATTTATTCCCAGGTATTGAATATGGCGACATGCAGTTAATTGCAGAGGCATATGATATCCTCAAGCGTGGACTCGGCCTTCATGAGAGAGAGATCGCAGAGATATTCGAGAAATGGAACAAGGGTGTCCTTGATTCCTTCCTCATTGAGATCACTGCGAATATCCTGAAGTTCAACGATGACGACGGCGTTCCCCTTGTCACCAAGATCTTGGACCAAGCTGGGCAGAAGGGCACTGGAAAGTGGACAGCCATTGCTGCTCTTGACGCTGGCACCGCCGGTATGTCGCACTATCAGCGGATTCTGGCTTCATCATGAACGCGCACAGTTACCTTGATCGGCGAGGCTGTGTTCGCACGTTGCTTGTCCGCTATCAAAGAAGAGCGTACACGTGCGAGCAAGGTCATCTCTGGTCCGCAGAAAGAACCCTTCCGCGGCGACAAGGCACAATTTATCGATGATCTGGAACAAGCTCTCTATGCCTCCAAAATTATATCATACACACAAGGCTTTATGCTCATGAGGGAGACCGCCAAAGAGGTGCGTCATGCGCTATTGAAAGAGGCCAATTTACCAATGTATACTCCAGTTGAATTGGAACTTGAACTATGCTGGCATTGCCCGCATGTGGCGTGGTGGATGCATCATCAAAGTTTGTCACTAATCCATCTCACGATTTCCCGATGATCTGACATGCATATTTTTAAGAGTGTTTTCCTCGGCGATATCACTTCTGCATATGAAAAGAATGCACAACTTGAATCGCTCCTCTTTGATGAATTCTTCAAGAAGGGTATGCTTGGCTAATTGCTACTCTCTCATCGCAATTCCCATTCTATTTTTTAGCTGTCCACAATGCACAACCCGGTTGGAGACGTATTATTGCTCAGGCTGTTCTATGGGGAATTCCTACTCCTGCCTTTAGCACTGCTCTTGCTTTCTTTGACGGCTACAGGAGTGAAATCGTTCCTGCTAGTCTAATCCAAGCACAGGTAAATTTGTGTGTAATATGCAATATTTCATTAACCCATGCGTCCTTTCAAGCGTGATTACTTCGGTGCCCACACATTCCGTGTCCTTCCCGGAAAAGAGAACCCGAAACTCAAGAGAGGCGAAGATATTCGTACGTTCGAATAATTAAACCCTTCTACACATTCATAATACTGTTCAGACATCAACTGGACTGGTCGTGGCGGGAATGTTTCCGCCAGCACATATTCCGCCTAAACATGACCTTCGTGCTAGCCTTGTGTAAACCTATAGATTCTGCGTGCCATTAGTAGCTTCTCAGTACAGCGAATGTAACTATAGGCGTGCGTACGATTTGCTATCAAGCAGTTGTGTGCCGCAAAACGGCCAATTTCATACCATCATGTGCGGGATCTTCTGCTCTTTACGCGCGTCCTGCAGGCAGGAAATACTGTCCGTAGATCAAGGTGGTTTCTGTATCATTTCTGACAAGCTAAAGCGCGCGAACGCAGCTCGAGGTGGGTCTGTTACACACTTGCAAGGCTTTCGAATCTCAAACACTGGATTTCATTAGGTCCAGATGCACGAAACGCGACATCAATTGGCTTTCCAACTCGAAACGTAGCATGTGAGTCCTCTGAGATCTCGAGAGGGCAGGTATTCAAGCTGGAGCTGTATGCCTCCGAGCTTCGACTGAGAGGTGATGCACCGATCGTGCAACCTCATATAGAGGGAGGGGACGTATTATGTTGGAATGGAGAGGTTAGTCGTATTAACAATCAATCAGTCATTCGAATCGGTGCCGATCGCACTGCTGTGTCTTTGCCAGGTATTCGAAGGTCTGGAGGTATGGGCCAACGGCAAGCATTTCGTCACAAAGATTGACCGTCACATCCGAAGATCGGTCCAACCGAGAATGACGGCCAAAAAGTATTTGAACGCTTTCGGCTCGCAACAGATCCTCTTTCTATTTCAGATATCATTGGAAACATCGAAGGACCGTAAGTACTTCAACCCATCGCTGGGCATATATTCACCTTCTCTCCACAATCAGATACGCGTTCGTGTTTTACCAGGTCTGCCTCATTACCTAGTGGTCAATTCTATTTTGCTTGATCTGCTGCAGGGGTCATCGAAGAAGTTATATTTCGCACGCGATCCCCTCGGTCGGCGATCGCTGTTAATACACAAACCTACTCTGATCAATCCGATTTTCCTTCTTTCATCGGTATCAGCCGGTGCCGACGATGCATATGACTTCGAGGAGCTACCTACCGACGGAATATATGTCCTCCATCTCGATATACTTCGTGAGCCTGAAAATGTATTCGTCTCTGATTCCCGATCCCCAGAACCTGATGGAACAAATGTCATTGTAGTTCGTGACCAACTTCTACAGCAATTTTGCTGTCATCCCACGCGCAAGTGGTGAACCATTCGTATGTAAACAACCATAAGAAAGATGTTCTTTCGTTCTCACTGATAATATCGCGTATTCAAGAAAGTCGACCAATCATTGCCACCGGATGACCTCCCAAGAATGCAAGGCCTTGATGCCAATTCCCTCCCCACACCCCTCCTGGAGGCCGTAGAACAACTCATAAATCAACTGGATAGAAGTGTAATGCTGCGCGTAAAGGATATCCCATATGCACCAGGAGACAGAGGTAATGCGAAGGTCGCTGTCCTGTTCAGTGGAGGAATCGATTGTACGATCCTGGCCTTCTTTGCACACCGGTATGCAAGCACGACCGCGGCAAGGATTCTGATGATGTTTATGTGATCAGACATATTTCGCTGGATGAACCGATCGATCTGTTAAATGTGGCATTTGAGAACCCACGCAAAGTGCAACTGCGGCTAGACGGAAGCACGCTTGCTAAAACAAAGAGAAAGCAACAATCGAAGATGATTGAAATGGAATCGAGCGGTAATGTCGACAGGGAGATGTCGTCCTATATGGTTCCAGACCGGGTAACAGGTCTTCAAGAAGTCGAGGAACTCAGGAGACTATGTCCAGGGAGAGTATGGAACTTCGTAAGTCTCATCGCCGAAGGTTACACTTTGTGGGAGTTGATAGTTCTTCAAGGTCGAAGTTGATGTTCCATACGAGGTAAATGTAGAGATGGCCGGGGAGATTGCGTGTCTTACAGTTATATGAAACAGGAGAGTCGAGCTGCAAGATCAACGGTCGAGGCGATCATGTATCCAAGGAGGACTGTTATGGACCTCGTGCGTATAAAGGTTATTGCCTGAGTATTGCCTCATGCTTCGGTGTCAGAGTCTTGCATTCGCGCTCTACTTTGCTTCTCGAGGAATAGGTCGTATACGCGATGCTCCGACCTTGGAATATAAAGCATATACGAGCCCCGCAAGGGTCCTCATCAGTGGGCTGGGATCAGATGAGATGCTTGGTGGATATGGACGACACCGGACCGTTTTTACAGCCAAGGGCTGGCAGGGCGTGATCGATGAGGTGCGTCCTGCTGGCTCGACCTTTCTTTCTCCTGTAGACGCCCTCATTTCCCAGCTCCAACTTGATCTCGACCGCATCCCCACACGCAATCTAGGGCGTGACGACAGGATCATATCATCACACGGGAAAGAAACAAGATATCCATTTCTCTCGCTTTCAGTGGTGTCGTTCCTTGCGGGACTGCCGGTGCATCTCAAGGTAGACCCACGGTTGGACATCGGAAATGGGGATAAGATGTTATTGAGGCTCGCGGCAAGAAATTTGGGGCTTGTAGAGGCGAGCACAAGGAAAAAACGAGCGATGCAGTTTGGAAGCCATTCTGCGCGAATGGAAGGGGAGAGAAAGGGAGATTCGATGATAACTTGATTTGTTTACTCCGTGTTTGTTGTTGACTCGAAGCTTGTCCAAAACTTACACATTCTAACTGCTTCCGTTCTTCCCTCATGGCTCTTCCTCAAGCTGCGACCCGTCTACTTGGTAACTTGGTTGTCTCAAACGCGCAAACGAACAGGCTCACGTTCTCTGTTTGCAGTACCACTGGGCATTGCATTTGCAGTCGTGCAAGCCAGTATTTACGATGTACCTGGAGGTTTCCGAGCAGTCATGTTCGATCGTTTCTCTGGTGTAAAGGACAAGGTATGCATCTTGTCTTCTCTCATCAATGATCGGTGGCACAACTCCGCTAGGCCACGGGTGAGGGCACCCACTTCTTGGTGCCAGGGTTGCAGAGGGCCATTCTGTACGACTGCCGCATCAAACCTAGAGTAAGTATCTTGCTAGTATCCGTCTTTGACACTGCTAAATAACTGTGAACCAGAATATCTCGACTACGACGGGTTCGAAGGACTTGCAAATGGTCTCAATCACATTGCGTGTGCTTTCACGGCCCGACACAGACCACCTGCCAAAAATTTACCAGAGCTTGGGCTTGGACTACGACGAACGTGTCCTTCCCTCTATTGGTAATGAAGTACTAAAAGCCATTGTCGCACAATTCGATGCAGCCGAGTTGATTACGCAACGAGAGGTAGTGTCAGCAAGAATAAGGGCGGACTTATTGCAGCGTGCAGGGGAATTCAACATCAAATTGGAAGATGTGTCAATCACACATTTGACGTTTGGAAAAGTGGGTATCCTTGGAGCGGGGTACAGAGACAAGAGACTGATATATTCTCTAGGAGTTTACACAGGTTTGTGGTCAATGAGGAAAGGGGGAGACGATCTAAGTGTCTAAAACTCCATAGGCCGTCGAAGCCAAACAGATAGCGCAGCAAGGTATGTCATGCACGAATAGCTGGGACTGACAAACTGACGTGTGGCCCCGACAGACGCTGAACGAGCCAAGTTCATCGTGGAAAAGGTGAGTGTGGTGGGCTCGTGTAAATGATCTTGCTAAGAGGACGGCAGGCTGAGCAAGAACGACAAGCGTCTGTGATCCGTGCGGAGGGAGAGGCGGAGGCTGCTGCGACGGTGTCGAAGGCGCTGGAGAAGGCGGGGGATGCGTTCCTTGCGTTGAGGAAGATCGAGGCTAGCAAGGCGATAGTGCAGTCGCTGGCTGCGAACGGGAACGTATCGTACATTCCGAGCAGCGGGGGGAACGTGTTGTTGAACGTGCCGACGAAACAGTAGACATAGACACAATATTTTGGTAGTCGGGAATGACCGAAACATGAGAGTTGTTCCCATGAAATGTGGCGGTGTTTCCGTCGTAGGTTGACTTGATCGTTGAAGGAAGTGCTGCAACGAAACTTTCTGTCTTCTCCTTCTCTCTCTCCTCTCTCTCTCTCTCTCTGTTCTGTGTTCTCTTTTTCTCATTTTATCTCTATTTCTCCTTTCTGTCTGTCTTTTTCCATATTGACGGACTCGTCCTTCGCTCATCAGATTATCTCTTTCCTCCTGTACGCATTCCTATCCTCTTCCACAACACTCACCCTTCATTTTCATCCCTAGATTCTGTCTCTCTATTAAGTCATGAACCCTATGGCTATGGGTGGCCCAGCCGAGGCTCCAGTATGTGTTCTAGCCCCCTTACCCTGACCATTTGACTTCCATCTAACAGCGGCGGGCCCATCTCTACGTCGGTAACCTAAGCCCTCGGGTCACCGAGTACATGCTTACCGAGATCTTCGCCGTCGCTGGCCCAGTCCAGCACGTCAAAATCATCCCCGACCGTAACTACCAGCATGGCGGCCTCAACTACGGTTTCGTCGAGTACCTTGACATGCGTGCTGCCGAGACCGCTCTTCAGACCCTCAATGGCCGCAAAATTTTCGACACAGAGATTCGTGTCAACTGGGCTTACCAGGGTCAGCAAAACAAGGAGGACACCACCGGCCATTACCACGTCTTTGTCGGCGATCTCTCCCCCGAAGTTAATGATGAGGTTCTTGCAAAGGCCTTCAGCGCTTTTGGCACCTTATCTGATGCTCGTGTGATGTGGGATATGAATTCCGGCAAGTCGCGTGGTTACGGTTTTCTGGCGTTCAGGGACAAGACAGATGCTGAACAAGCCATCGCTACCATGAATGGTGAATGGCTCGGCTCGCGCGCCATCCGTGTCAACTGGGCGAATCAAAAAACTCAGGGAGGAGCTGCCCCTCCTCCCCGTCCCACCGGAACTCTCGGCACAGCACCTGCGCCCATCAATTTCCAGGGTGGTCCACTCTCCTACGAGGCGGTTGTTCAACAAACGCCCTCTTACAACACCACCGTTTATGTTGGTAACTTGGTTCCCTATTGCACGCAAGCAGACCTCATCCCGTTGTTCCAATCAATCGGCTATCTTTCCGAGATTCGCATGCAAGCTGATCGTGGCTTTGCGTTCGTCAAGCTTGACACACACGAGCATGCTGCTATGGCCATCGTTCAGCTGCAAGGTCAGATGGTCCATGGCCGGCCCATCAAGTGTAGTTGGGGCAAGGATAGGGCTGACGGTGCGACTGTCCAACCTGCTGCTATGAGCCCTTCTCCTACAGCGGCTCCGTATGGCAACATGGTGAGCGATGTTAGTTTTCCGTTTTTTTTCTTCTTTCTTTTCTCATTCATCTCATAATCGTGTTTCATAGCCCATGTACGGCATGCCTCAGCCCAACACCTACGGACAGTACGGTTTTGGTGCATACGCTGGCTTCCCGAACCAGCCGGCTGGTGGCGCCAATCCTGCAAGTCCAGGCATGGCGCAGGCCGCTCCCGGGGCCGTTGGCAGCGGACTTGGTGCTAATCAACCGGGTGCGACAGATGGATCTGTCGCGCCCGGCGCCCCCGCCCCAGGTGCTCAGGCCCAATGGCCTACTGGAGACCCTAGCTCATACTATTCTAACTACTGGGGCGGTAAGTTCTGTAGATTTACGGTGGATTCAACTGACAATTATGTGCAGGGTATTATAGCCAACAAGCTGCCCAGCCGGGCGCCGATGGCCAGGGTGCTTGAAATTTTGCTATTCTGCATCGTTTTATTTTCCCGAATCATTCATCCCCATGCTCTCGTGACTGTAGCCATGAAATTGTTCCCAGAGCCCCTACAGTTTGTTTCTTTTTCTCAACTCTGCAGAATTTCAATTCAAACCGATGAAAGAAAGTTATGTATGGTATCCAGCACTGTCATTCATACTTTGTTCTGCCTTGATCACTGTCTGTCTACCGCACCACCAGTGCGCCCCGGTTCCCTGTATTGTTCTCTTGGGGTTGATACATTTCAATTTTCTTCTAGTCTCTGCTCAACTCAGTTTTACTTTTTTTATATCCTCTGTAGAAGGTGGTCTCTGCCATCCAAAATGTTACTCGTTTGATTACGTGCGATCATGATGCGGGGGTATGATATGGGGTACTAAAAGAACAGCAGAAGTAAATCTATTCATCCACAATTAACCATTCGGACTCTGATCCTGATTCGTCTGTGGCCGAGATCTTTGCCCATCCGTCATCGTCGACTCGATCGATTCCCCTGGACGCACCCCGTTTCCCGACACCGTGCCGGAAGGTGGTGCTTGTGGCCCATCCGCGCCGCGCCAATTGACGACCGCCTGGTGTCGCGAGCGCATATCTTCGTAAAAGTCCATCGCTTCGTTCATTTTGTTGGCCTGCGCCTGCTTGTCATCAAGCCAGCGCTGAAGAAGCTTAGCATTGTCCTTTGTGAGGATCTGATTCCGCTCCTCGATCTGACCGAGTTCGAGCTGAAGGGTGTTGATCTCATCGTGAAGAACCTATCAAAGTGGTATGATGGAAAGCGTCGGAGACAAGGAATCAAGAGCTTACTTGTGCTGTGCGGTCTTTCTCCATCATCAGCTCATTGTGTTGATCAACCTTTCGTCGTAGACGGTCAATTTCTTCTCGTGCTTTGCGAAGGTTCTCTGATTCAATGCGAGAGAGCTCTTCCTTTTCACGAAGAGTCTCATTCATGGCGAGAAGACGTTGTGCATTCTGGCCTTGCGTCTTGTATACTGAGGCGAGCTCGTCGCGGAGGGACGATATCTGAGACTCGAGGGACGCCATGTAGGCTGCGCGTACGGGGTTCCTACACGAGCGAGGATCTGAGAGAGAGAAGCGGGTGAGTGGATATGACATACTCTTCTCCGGACGCAGTTCCGGGTATGTATACTGTTGAACTGGATGGATTGGCGCGGACCGAACCCACGGCCTTGAGGAGGGAGGCATTGCGCTCCTTGAGAAGCTTGGTCTGCTGTGCTAGCCTGCGGTCTGACTGTGTGAGTACCGAGGTGAATAGGAAGGTAACTAGAGTCGGTACATTGTTCGATAATTGATGCGAACGCGTTCTGCTTGACATTGCGTTCTGCGAGACGGAGGCGTATCTGCTCCTGCCAGGAGGGTTCTGCCATCGTAGAGAGACCGATCGAGATAATTAGGGTTAGGGTTTGGAAATCCTACGTCGGTAACTTGCGATAGATGCTCCCACGGAATAGGAAGTTAAAAGTCAAAAGCACATTTCTTCACCTCAACCATGGGCGTCGTGAGCAGCTGTTGCGAGTCCTGCTGTGCGTCGCCCGCGCATACATCCAGCCTTTTCTTGCTGATCCATTTCTTCTAGTTCGTTCACGAAGATCTCAACAGTACGAACCCCTCCTCTTGGAGAACGAGCGTGAAGCAGTTGCCGACCTCCTCCAATACCTCGAGAGTACGCCCTTGATCCTTTCCTGTCCTCCAATCTCCTTAAATCCCATCTCGAAGATCGCACCACGACCAATTTCTTCCAGGGCTCTCCTCTTACCGCCCTAACAACGCTTTCTTTCTCTGACAATGTCGATCTGCAACGTAGCGCCGCACTTGCATTTGCTGAAATAACAGAGAAGGAAGTCCGTCCGGTTGGCCGGGACACACTCGATCCCATTCTCTTCCTTCTCTCCAGCCAAGACACCGAGGTTCAGCGTGCCGCCAGTGCCGCTCTCGGTAATTTAGCAGTAAACAGTATGTTCGCTCGTGTTTCGTGCACCCAACCCATGTGGATGATTTCCTTGCAGCCGACAACAAGCTCCTCATCGTCAAGCTTGGCGGCCTCGAACCTCTCATTAAACAGATGCTTAGCCCAAACGTGGAGGTCCAGTGCAATGCCGTTGGCTGCGTAACGAACCTCGCAACACATGGTGTGAATATATGCACCCTGATGGCTTGTTCTGATCGTCCTTTTCCACGTGCAGATGACAACAAGACAAAGATCGCAAAGTCCGGCGCTCTTGTCCCGCTCACCCGCCTTGCACGCTCTAAAGACATGCGGGTTCAACGTAATGCTACTGGTGCTCTCCTCAACATGACGCATTCGGGTGCGTAGTCCGATTACGCAAGAATGTTAGCATCCAGCAATGCTAAGCTTGACCGTCTAGACGAGAATCGACAGCAGCTCGTCAATGCAGGCGCCATCCCGGTATTGGTCAGTCTTCTAAATTCGATGGACACGGATGTGCAATATTACTGCACTACGGCCCTCAGCAATATCGCTGTCGATGGCGCGAACCGCAAGAAACTTGCTCAAACTGAGCCTAAACTGGTGACCAGTCTTGTTGCGCTCATGGATAGTTCCTCTCTCAAGGTACAATGCCAAGCTGCGCTGGCACTCCGTAATCTTGCCAGCGATGGTAATGTCATATCTTTTACAGCGTGAGCGGTTGCTAATCCTGGAGCATTGTCATCTCAGAGAAATACCAGCTGGAGATCGTAAAAGCTGATGGCCTCAATTCCCTTTTACGCCTATTGCAATCAACGTACCTTCCCCTCATTTTATCTTCTGCTGCTTGTGTCCGCAATGTCTCTATCCATCCTCAGAACGAGTCACCGATCATCGAATCTGGTTTTCTTCAACCTCTGATTAATCTCCTCTCGTTCAAAGACAACGAAGAAGTTCAATGTCATGCCATATCTACGCTTCGTAACCTCGCTGCTAGTTCAGAGAAGAACAAGTTGGCGATTGTCAAGGCTGGTGCTGTACAATCCATCAAGGAGCTGGTTCTTGAAGTACCTATGAACGTACAGAGCGAGATGACGGCGTGTGTTGCTGTTTTGGCCTTGAGCGGTAGGCGATCTCTTGACGATGTGGTAAAATGGATTTGACTCTCTGTAGACGAACTCAAAGGTCAACTGTTGGAGATGGGCATTTGCGAAGTCCTCATTCCTCTCACGAATTCACCTAGCTCCGAGGTGCAGGGCAATAGCGCCGCGGCTCTTGGCAACTTGTCCTCCAAGGGTATGCTCACGATAATTTTTTTAACAAGAGACTCTGTCTCACGGCTTTTTTTAGATGGACGGACGGCCACTGACGATTACTCAGCATTCAACGACGTTTGGGATAAACCCGATGGCGGAATGCATCGATACCTTTATAACTTCCTGACAAGCCCGGATGCGACGTTCCAACATATTGCTGTATGGACAATAGTACAGTTGCTAGAGTCTGGAGGTATATCAGTGAACCCGTGTTGGATTACATTAACAAACAATTCGCTCTAGATCCGCAATTGATCAGCAACATACGGAATTCCGGTCTATTAAATCCTCCCATCCGCCAACTTGCATTATCGCGGACGCCCACCCCCACATCATCGATTGGTACACCTCGCTCACACCATTCTGCTTCCCAGTCGTACGCAGACACGGAGGCAGGTGAGGGGCAGGGCGAGATACAGTTACTTGCGAGGCGCATCCTCGAGTTTGTGGATGGTGACATTGATGGGGGTCTACCAAGAAGTGCAGCCGGTTCGCATATTGGAGGGTCGTCATTGGGGAGCTCAAATGGAAGGGAGCACGAAGAGCTGAAGAGAAGTGTGCGAGAGGCATTCTCAGGATCGCACCACTGAGATACGGACGCAATTTCCCCCTTTTTTTTCGGCCATCTATACGTAGGCTATTGTTTTATTTTACGGTGTTTCTTGCGGGGATAGTATTCTTGTTGAATTACACAAGCACGGAGCTGGATGGCCTCGTGTTCACCACATTGGGTACGGACCACCATTTATTGTCCTGACTGGTACCATGCCAGGTAAGCGTGCCCTTTCCCAAAGCTCTTCCATTCATCCGGTTTGTGGACCGAACCCGCAGTCTCCTGCGTTTTTTTGTATATTCCCTCTCCTTCTCCTCCCCTTCCAACCCTTTCCCAACCCCCTTCGTTTGCCTGCACCCGTCCCTGCGCGATCAAAGACGTAGAAACGATGCATCCGTCTGCTTTCCTCACTCTTGCTCTCGCCCTCTTGCCATCACTCACGGCTGCCCGCTATTCCTTGTTATCTCATGCACACAAGGTTGCCATTAAGCACAGCGCGACTTTAGCACGCGATCTCCGTATAGCTTTGGGTGGTGTTCTCGTTGCGCAGCCTGGTTCTGTACCGACGCAGAACGTGTATTGTGTCTCTAGTGGTGGTGGCGTCATTGTCCCTGGCGGAAATGGCAACTCCTCCGAGGCCTCACCCACTAGTAGTAGCAGTGGCACGCCTACGACGACCACTCCTACTTCCATCCCTTCTTCACCTTGGAAACCAATCGCTACATATTCCGGCTCCACCTTCTTCAATGGCTGGACCTTCTTCACCGGTGCCGATCCGACTAACGGAAACGTCCAGTACGTGAGTCAATCCACGGCTCAAAGTGCTGGTCTCATCCAAGTCAATGACGATGGGAATGCGGTGATGAGGGTGGATACAACGCCGACCGTACAGGCCAACAGAATGAGCGTGAGGATTTCCACAGATTTGACGTTTACTCAGGGATTGGTGATTCTTGACGCCGTGCATATGCCCACCGGGTGTGGGACGTGGCCTGGTAGAATATCTCTCTTTCTTCTTCCATCGATGGCACTAGAGCTAACGGCCGACCGTATCTCGCAGCGTTCTGGACGGACGGACCCAGTTGGCCTAATAATGGCGAGATCGATATCGTCGAAGGTGTCAATAACTACACGGAAAACCAAGCTACGATCCACACCGGTGTTGGATGCAGCATCGCTTCCTCCAATTCATCTCTGCTGGGCATAACTGGCACTATTGTGGGAGGAACCGACTGTTCTGCTGTGCAATCAAACAACGAAGGATGCGGTGTACGTTTTCCGAGAAACACGAGTTTCGGTAGTGGCTTTAATTCCGTCGGCGGTGGTGTTTATGCTAGTGAGTGAGTTACACACGCCTAGGAGGCAATGCTAACGACTACGGGACAGTGTATTGGGTTAACAGCGTGGGGATTAAGATATGGTATTTTCAGAGGGGTTCGATACCCAGCGATATCACGGCTCGCGCACCACAACCGCAAAACTGGCCCACCCCCGTGGCATTCTGGGCTAACTCGAATCTCTGTGATATCTCCGACATGTTCGTGAACCACAGCGCGATATTTGATACCACGCTTTGCGGTGATTGGGCCGGCGCTGTCTGGAATGACACCGGTGTACCTGGACAATCAGTCAGTTGTCAACAGCAAACTGGATTTGCGACATGCGCGCAGTTTGTACAAGCGAACGGCGCATCATTCGGCGAAGCTTGTGAGTCGTCCGCCTTGGGTTTACATTTTCGGTACTGAGTGATTCGCTGGACAGACTGGGAAGTGTCAAGCGTCACGATATACCAAGACGCCTCATCGTGATCTATAGATGAAACATATAGAAGAACACATTCAAGATGCGCATCTCGTAGACACAATGTATTTGTAGTGCATATTATTTAGTCGCATTTCCGCTCTCCGAACTGTTTTAATGATAAATGCGCATTTTGACTACTGTAGTGGCGTGTTGGAGATCCAACTTGAAACATCATCAAGTGCTATCCAAGCAGTTACCTCTGATATACACACTCTGTTGATTAGGTCAAATTCATGATCTCCCACCCTTCTTCTTCTTGTTTACTACTTTGAATCCTCCCCACTCTTGCTGCGTGGGCTTCGGCTGTGCCTTTACCACATCAGCAATAGACACTGGTTTGCTGCTTGGACCCGAAGGGCCTACAGCCCCACGTCGAGTTGCGGCGTCCGCTTTTCGCTTGTTGACATATTCCGATGCAAAACGTCGGCCGTCAAGAGTCGTACTATTCGCGTAGATGAGATCAGAGATGATCTCGAGAGTAGTCTGATCAGGGTCAAGTGGAAAAGAGAGCAACATTGACGCTATTTCGTCCACTGGTGTGATCGAAACATAAGAGATCGTGCCTCAGTTAAAATAGGTCTCGGTCCACTTACAATTGACTGAGCTGTTCAAGCCTTTAAGTGACTCGCCAAGCCACTTGAAGAAGTCATGGGATGGAGTAATGGGGAAATCGTCGATGCGCGGGGTTGCCACTTTCACGGTGGTAGTCACCGCCTGACGTGTTGCGATACCATTGGTGCGTAGAGTTGTCGTGGGTGTGGGATTAGTTGGAGGGGTGTTTGGGGACGGGCGAGGCATACTCGATGCAGGAGGAGTGGGTTTGCCATTCGAACCTACGGTCGTCCAAGGGCCACCTGTAACTTGCGTGCTAGGTATAACCTACAAAGCATCAGCCACCATTCCAGGGTAGTGGGACTATTCGTATACCTTGACAGTAGTCTCTGCATACGCCCGACGTGCAGTCGCAGCCACGCTCTCTTTTACGGCCGACTTTTTCCTCCTCTCTTCTTCCTCTTGGATCTCTTTCATCGTCTTCTTGGCTGTAGGTGGAGGGGTCGTGTTCGTCCATACTGGGCCAGCATGTGTCGCGGATGGGGAGTTGATGGTTGATGATGGTTCCTTGAAAGGTATCTGGCTTCGAGCACCCGCTTGAGATGTCGGCAAACCCCAGGAAGAGGTGAATGGTTGGCTCTCTTCGACGGCAAAGTTTCCACCAGCAGCGTTCGCGCGGGAGAGGCGTTCTCGTTCCTTCTCAGCAGCCTTGCGCGCCTCGGCTTTCCTTACTTCGGCTTCTTGAATCTCCCTCAAACTTATCGTTGCACCGCACCCCTTCTGTTTCTTGGTATCATCTTCGACAGCCCACACAGGTTTTGATTGACCAGCTAGAAGCGTGGGAGTAGGGGGTTGATCTCTGACTATAGTGAGAGTGGGAGGAAGTGCTATCTTGGATGTAGAAGCCTGAAGATCACGTGTCGTCGACTTGCGCCTTGCCTTCGGTGCTGGGGTAGGGTCAGAGATGACCTCCGGCGAAACAGACTGAGTGATTAAAGTTGTTGCACTGGCTGCTGAAACGGCATTTGTTAACTCGGTCTGTGTCGGTTGCGTGTCAGGTGGAGTAAGGACAACGTCCTCAATGGGAGAAACGAGAATGTCGTCCGCTCCCTCCTCTTCCTGCTGTTGTAATTTGTTATGCTGACCAACGTTACTGAACGTGAGACTGTTCGAGGTAGGCATCTCTCTCCAAACGTCGTCCACGACAGGCAGCGAGGCAAGTAACCATGGCGAAGGGTCAACTGGCTGCGCTGGTTGAGGCGTTATCCATTCCGATACCTGAGGTCGAGCGGGTGGTACGACGGGTGAAGGCGCGGTAGGAGATTCGAAGGGTCTGCTACGTGTAGTCCAGGGTGAGGTACTGTTCGGTTGTACAGCAGAAGTTGGCGTCTGAGTAACATGGGGTCCTTCTGGAGTCGGTGGCAACAGATCCCCAAATGGTGAAACGGACTGACGTTGCAGTGGTGAAGCATATGGAATGGAGGGAGATTGCGAAAACTGTGCTGGTGCGCTAAACTGGGAGCCAAGGCCGTTCGCCGCATTGCTGTTCAACGATATCCCATTGACATCAGGTGGCCGATGCGCAACTGGAGAGTCGTAATGACTATTGAGACTTCCCATACTGGTGTGAGTCGTGCCAAAATGCTCCTGATTAAGGCCGTGGACGTGGTTGACAGACAGGGGGTTCCCCACTGTACCAGATCCCATGCCATTAAACCCGTTGGAAAAAGGATGTTGTTCATTATCATTAAAACCGCTGATCCCAGCCGACCAAGGGGAGAGATCGCTGCCTCCACCGTAAATATTAAACGTGTCAATGGTGGGCGCCCTTCCTAAATGATTGTTACTGAAGGTTCGCGCATCCGAAATCGAATCTTGAAACGCTGCCCGCCCTGAAAAGGTACGTCCGAAGTTGGAATCGTACATATTGTCTCCTGGTCTACCACCCAAGGTAGATGGGTCAGGTGAGCCGTTTGCAAACCTACTGCCACCAAGGGACGAAGAAGGTGACTCGATAGGAGAGGTGCCATTCAGGGCTGAATCTAGGGTGGACCGTAGCGTTTGGTTTGGAACAGACTGGTATCCATTAAACGTGTTTTGTTCGTGGATCGGAGAATAACTCTTTGGGGATTCTGCACGAACACCAAGACCCGGCGGACTATTAGGGAATTGAGGGAGGAAGACTTTCCCACCGGCCGCACGCCTTTCGAGAATTCCAACAGCAATCCAGTCCGTGTCGATGTAAGTACGTTTCATGAGTAGGTCAGGGGTGAAGTAGCCTTCGTCGAACCATTTCTGCATCAGGTCAGCTCGGAAGGGACCTATACTCAACTAAATCGATCACCGTGCGATTATTCGATGTTAGAGCGTACTCACCTTGTACCTGACCTTGAGGGTCCAAGTATGACCATTCAATACTTGCAGGGTCGGTCAAGCCGGGAGGGGGGCCGGATGGGAGAGAATTTATTGTTGGGGTTGGATTCGCTTCTAAACTCAAACTTGCCATGCTCTGACCAACTGAATCGAATGCCAACAAAGAAAGGTGGCCGTCTGGTGGAGATACATCAGGACCAGGAGAATGGGATAAGTCCGTAGCGGGGGCCGGATCATTATCGTGAGCACTGGGAGAGTGATGCCCGGGACTTTCTTCCTCTTCCTTAATCTCCAAACGCCGGGCATCCTCTTCCTTGCCTTCTCCTCGTGCCATCGTACCGCCACCAGTGCCAGGCACACTTGCCGACGGACGTCTCCTTGACCAAGCATCGCCGCTGTTAAGGACACCATCGAAACCAGTGCCAAATGAGCCGATCCTATTGCGAGGAGAAGAGTGCGCGTCTCGAGGGGATGATGATGTGGCACCTTGGGTATTCGAGATAGAAAGTTTGCGAGGGAGAGCAAGCGGAGGTTGATCTTTGCAAGATGGATGTGAGTGATAACACAGGAATGAGTTGAACGGAATTACCTGTGCTGTCTCTCCTCCTCGCCGAAAACGGGCCGTAACGGATGGTATTATTTGCGGTAGAGTTTAGATGGATTGAACGCTGTCTATCGGACGAGAAATCCATCGACTGGCGGCGACGAAGTTCGGAATTAAGAGATCCAGCGAAGAGCTGCATGGGTCGTGTGAGCAACGAGAGAGAAAAGACGGAGGCAAAAAAGAGCGACCTTCTTTTCTGCCTCGGACATTTCACGGACAGCAGCTGGCTCGTTGCCGACGTCACGGACGATGCCCTCCCAACGTTCAACTTCAAGGTTGAGGCCACCCCTGCCGCCACCTTCTTTGTAGATTCTAAGCATTTCGTCCTTGGTATACCTGAATGGACGAGATTCGTCGCGCTTGTCGGGATCCTGAGAGACGGGGGTGACGAGAGCAGAGTATGTGGATGCGGCGAGTTGCTGAGCCGCCTGTGGTGGTGGCGAGGGCGGGGCCTGCTGGCGAGGAGGGCAAGCGCTGGGCTTTGCGCGCATCCATTCTGGACCGAAGTGCATTGTAGTCGTAGTAGCCATTTTAAAGCGATGAATGATTTCAAAACGGTGGAAAACGCGCGTTTAATTACAACTACTAAGTACTCCCCCTCCGCTCTTCTTTAGGGCAGGTCCCCATTTACCCTCCACAGGTGCACCGGTAGCGCTGTCAACCCGTCCCTCAACGTTCAGCAGCGTCCCCGAGCAGCGAATCCAACTCACCTTGTAGCCGCCGCGCAGTTGGTATAATGTATCCAACCAGAAAGAGCACCCCAAATGTCATGCATATTGCTGACACATAATAGTATCCGTCTTGCTCCGTCACACATTCTCCATTGATGTCTCCGCACAGCTCTTTGCCGCGGTCCGAGACACACTCGGCAGCTGAACCGCACGTCAGTCTTTCGCACTCTGCTGCATTCACCCCCTTACCTTTCACGAGCAGCTCTGTGTCCGCATCCTTGACTCTACAGTATGCCTCACTAAAGTAATCCACACCTTGGGAATGGTCAGTTCCAGGTCACCTACGCCGCCAAACCAACCTTTGAGAATAAAATACTTTGGCCAAGTACCTCCAAGGTTCGCAAACGTATTTAACAACTGCACACATCAAAACATCTGCAGGAACGCGGGAAATCCTAATACCTCACCGTCATGTAAGTCCCTCCAATCAGAGGGTCGGAAATCCTTGTGTGGAAGGCCGAAACGCCAACGAATTGAACCGTACTATAAAATCATAAGGAAAATAAACTCTGTGATGTAAACAGGCACTCACCCAGCAAATCCCTGCAGAACAGTGTGTATCACCAAATAAATGAAGAACCCATAGGATAGCGGTGGTGTTGGAAACCAATAAACAATAAATGTGGATATCATGGCAAATAACAGCCGCAGCCAAACTGCCCATACCCAGGGGCGTAGCGGCTTGTTGCCACTTGACCATTTAGCGGCGATCCAACCGCCAAGTATTTGAAACGGAAAATCTATGAGGACCACAATGGCGAGGTCTTCACGGCCCAGTCCCTTTTCAATCATCTTTAGACTTGTAACCGAGTCATTGGCTTGAAAACCGATTTTGGCAAAGCAATACATGATGATCAGCGCTTGCACATCTATAGAGGTGGCGTCTAAAAAATACCGAACACTTGCAGTGTTACCAACACCTACGTTTCAGTTTGCAAATGTTCCAGATGGTTTTGTAGACAGATGTGACGGTCATTTCGGATTCATCAAGCGATTCGGCCCCCTGCAACGGGATAAAAGACCCAATGATTGGCTATTTTCAATCGTACACACCTCCTTCTCGAAAAAAATCAACCAAAAAGTGACCCCAAAGCACAAAAGGCTGCAAAACTGCAGGTATGTGCCCATTGTTAAACGTGGTATTCCCCATTTTTGGCTGGAAAGAATGTGAGTGGAACACCGCGCCAAGAAAGACTTGACGTACGAGAATACTTCGCTGTTGAGGGCCAGGAATACAGTAAAAGATGCAAAAAAGCCCGTATTTAAGCCGATTGTCTGGCAAGTAGATGCGAAAGACAGGTTTTCTTGAGATAAAAGGGTCAAAGCCCAACCATCTACTGCAATGTCTATCCGCAGGAAGGTGTTAAGCGCCACTAGATCACGTAAGAGGTAAAGATACATGCCTTGCGTTGCGGCGAAGAAGACGAGGGATGTAAACACAAACGTGAGTTCGTGTACGTTGTCTGCAGGCTGAAATAAAGATCAGGACAAGAATATCAAGAGAGGAGATGAGCGAACATGCTCGAATAATCTCTCTGCGCTACTCGAAATGTAGAGCATCAAGGAACCGATGATGAGCTGCATTGGAATGATCCATGACTTGCGTCGACCGACGGAGGGGATGAAGGCAGAATCGATGATGGGCGACCATAGCAATTTTAGAGAATATGGGTAATTAGAAAGAGCAAAAAATCCAAGTTGGGAATAGGATAGATGTTCTTGCAGAATGAACGGTACGGAGCCTGGAAAGCCGAGGCGTTAGATGGCGAATTGAGAGAGAAAGGTGTACATACCGAGAGCAAGCCCCAACTACAAGTGCCGAGATTAGCGTGGCCTGCCGGAGACGGGTGTTACTCACCGGAACTCCTTGAATAAGGTCTAGACAGGTGAGCTACATAAGAGAGACTCGGAGGAGAAAAGGCGGACGGACAGAGAATAATGAGCAATGTCATTGCTTTTCTGTCTCTGACGGACATGGACTTGGATTTTTTATATTCGCCATCGAATGGCACACCATCGTCTTGTTCTTGGGACAGGAGAGAGAGCTCCACTTCGTCCTGTCTGGTTGAGTCTGAAAGTCGTCTTGGGCGTGTCATCGACATTGACATGGTGCGCGGGGAAATGAGAATGCTGTCCAAAGAGGAGCCGATCGGTTTGTGAGCGCGCTGGTCAGCTTGGTCTTCCGCGTTGACAGCGGACCGGTGGCGGATATGAGGCTTCGGGGGTGTTTCTGGACGGTGGAGTTTCGACATGCAAGTAGGTGTTGAGTTCAATCTATGTCAGCCTGCGAGATGAAATGACACGTCACTCATTCCCGGACCACCTATAAGACATGTATCGATATCGATGCCCCCCTGCTCGGCCCTCAGATGGCACTGACAGCTCACATCGCCCTCACCGTGGGCCTTGTATGTATCCTACGCGTCATACACCTCAGACTCTCCGTCATTCGCGTCTTGTGCCATGTCCCAGGCCCCAAATCTCACTCATGGCTGTGGGGTCAGGAGCAACTCCTCTATCATCACTTGCCCGGCGCGTACTATGTAGAGTGGCACCGCAAGTTCGGTAAGGTCGTGCGGTTTTCCGGTGCATTCGGTGTTCGTCTCTCTTTGCATCCCGAAGCTACCTTCCTGAGACGGTCCTCCAAAGCACCAGATTCTGTCCATTACTGACTCTCGCGCCATCGAATATATCGTGGGGGAGGGAACATATCAGTTTCCCAAGCCGGATGGTGTAAGAACATGGTTCGAATTACTCCTTGGTAAAGGCATTCTTTGGGTGGAAGGTAATTCGGATAAAATTCCCCGCTATGGTCATTCCGTCTGACTCTCCGTTTCCGCAGGAAAAGAAGCCCATGAAAGACAGCGCAGGACTGTCGCACCTGCACTGAGGTAATTCCATATCTCTGACAAAAATTCCATTGGACGGTGACTAACTTGAATGTGATTCCAGCACCCAATCCGTGAGACACTTAACGACGCTGTTTCACGAGAATGCCGCAAAGGTGAGTTAAACCAATTCGTGCATAGATAATTTCCGACGCTTTCTGGAGATGGCCATTCAATGGCAAAAGATTTTTGATGACTCCCAAGCTGCGGAAGTCACGATCGAAATAACGAATTGGGCCGGCCGATTTGCGTATGTATGCCAAACAAGTGATGATAGGATGCTCTTAAGTATCCAAACAGGCTTGATACCATCGGGCGCGCCGCATTTTCGCATGACTTTGGCTGTCTAAACGGTCAACCGCATGCTCTGGTAAATGCTTTGGATGGCCTGACAAACCATAAACAGACACAGTGGACGTTCTATATACGTGCCGTCTTTTGGTTGGCTCCGTGGATCTTACACTTTGGTCAGAAAGGCCGTCTTATCCGCAAGACCCGCAAGGAGCTTGGCGAACTTGCTATATGCATCTTGCGAGACGCAAAGATCAACAACGATTCGCATAACAGGTCCTTGATGTCTTTGATGCGTACGCCTGCGGTGTTTTGTTTTCCGGCCCGGACTAACCTTTTTTTTCAGTGAAAGAGGATGGAACATCAATGGCACCCTATTTGGACGACGAGCAAATAGCGGCCCAAATGCGGACAATCATCTCTGCGGGCTACGAGCCCATATCCTCTACAATCGCTGTGAGCAAGACATGTCACTGGCGTGACATCTGCAATCTGACTTTTGGCAGTGGCTCTTTTACGAGTTGGCTACTCATCCCGAAATACAACAGGCTATCCGGAATGAGGTGTCAACTGCGTCCGATCCATCGTACGACTCATTGAATAGCGATTTCCCGCTATTGCACGCGTTCTTCATGGAAACATTACGCATGCACCCTCCCGTGATGGAAAACCACCATCAGGTGCTCCCATCTATGATATCTGCTTTTCTATGACCAACAATGTTTCCCCAGGCTTCCGAAACCGTCACCGTTCCCTTATCCGAGCCCCTGCCTGGCACTACTGACCCTTGCCTCGTTATACCAAAGGGAATCGTCTTGTCCTTGCCAGTTAATGCAATTCAAAAGGATGAGTCCACATGGGGATCCGATGCTGATATTTTTCGACCGGAGCGATGGCTGCTACGCAACGCCCGAAATAATCGCGATCTGTTCGCATTCAGTCTCGGGTGAGTAGACTGTTTCGGATAATCGTCTTCTTGTTGACCGTAGTTTCAGTCCGCGAGGTTGTCTGGGCAGGAATTTTGCGGCTGCCGAAATCAAGGTGAGTACAAAGACAGAATCTTTACCGCTATAGTTGAGACCTTCCCACATAGGCTCTGACGATTGTACTCTTGCGTCACTTTTCATTTACATGCCACTGCGACATAGAGAGTTTCCAGTCGTTTGTGATTCGGCCCAGGATCGTGGGAGAGGGATCAAGTTCCCTTCCTCTTCTTGTCAGAAGAATATCGGATTGAATTGATATTCAAGTGTAGTTTGTTTCATTGTTGCGTTTTGATTCTTGGTCTTCTTCGTACTGTATTGTATTTCATAGGTTGCCTGAGCCTCCAGGATGAATGCGCCATAAACTCTGAGGTCAAGGGATGTTGAACCTGACTGACACTCGAAATAATATCTCGGGCGGACGCGGTGCCTCAAAGCCTCCGCGCACGTCAGTCCAAGTCATGACAACCTTGGACGTGATCGTGTTTTGTATATACAAGAATATACTGGGTCAAACGGTCATACAGTGCCTCAATAGAGGTCGACATGAAATGGCTGGATGAGTGCCAGTGGCAATACTGTGACCTGCCATCATGATTCACGACCTCCACAGAAAACATGACATTCAACATTCAGTAATCAAAAGGCCCTTCTACAAAGAACCAGTTGCTCTCAGCAACAATGTCAGGTTCGTCATCACTACATGAGCCATGCGAAGGAGAATGTCAACGATGTTTTTTTCAAGACAAAAATACGTACCTGTCCGAGCTGGGGGAGGCATCCATTATTTGATAAGTGCTGGTAGTGCATGTCCGAATCAGTGGGACTGGCAGAACATTCAAAGCCAGAGAAAATACTCACAGATGAGAAGGATCGTCAAGTGTGATTGGTATTGGGTGCGTAACTGACTCGGCCATGGCGATCTGTTCAGCGCCGAGCCAAAGATCAATTACTGTTAGATCACTGGGCTCGGTCGCTGTGGCAATAAATTGAATTCAACATGGAGTTCCACGACCTTTGGTACCTGCAGCGTCAAAGCCGAGACTCCAAAGGAAGCACGGAGGGCGAGGGCAGTGAGTACCCATTGGGTCGGCATGGTGATATCGAGCGGAGACGAAGGAAATGCACCTGAGCTTGGAAAACAGGTGACATTCAGTTGCGACAGAGTCGTACATAGGCTGCTATCGTGACTGCAAGCGCTCCGTATCCTTCTCACGTACATGTGATGCAGGAAGAATGTTGTTCGCAACAATAAAATTGAATACGACGTATTTACAGTATGTGCTGCTCTGCGAAACATTTGTGTAGCTTGAGTGCCAGCATCTCTGAGTGGTTCACACGGCGCAATTAGAAAACGGGAACTTGATATGGAATGGCGCGCACCGAACGACGGCGAGTGGTGAATGTTTTAAGGTACTCTGCTCTTCTCCGTAGTAGCAGATCGCACGACTGAAAAGTGGGAGGCGCCAAAAGCGCCGACTGACGCACGCGCTGAAGCACGAAGCACCACTAAGCGCCGAGCGGCATGTGGAGCAATAGCCGCCGGAAGGTCACGTGGGTGGATGCTCCCACCAAATATAACATCGCATCACCAAACATAATTTTATAGAGATGCGACCAATCAGCATACATCACACATGTGGATGCGAGGCGAGATGCATTCGCGTTTCGTTTCCAGTACTAAGGTACCCTCCAACGTTTATCCAATTTATCGTACTACAAGCCGTTGCGGACCACTACATTCAAGCGAACAATATCGAGGAAGAATAAATTTGCGTTGAAAATATGCAGGTGGACTTGGATGCTGCCGAGCGTGCATTCAATCCTTTCTCTGCTTTTTAGATCTGTGTTTTTCCAAATCAATCTCTTCTGCGTCGTCGTCGTCGTCGTCATCGTCGCTCTCTTCGTCTTCGCTGTCCATTTCGTCTGATGGAACATTTCCGAGGAAATAGTTGGTAGCTTCCACGAAAACTTCGTTGGCAATGGTAGTCCCAATCTAAACCGGAATGAGAACCGTTGCGCACACGTTTCCCAAGTCACTTACGTCGAATGGATCCGTGTCAATTTCGAAAAAGTTGAAGAAACTGCCAGCTTCAGCAGGAACGTCAGTGTCTTCCCGGTCATCTTCCTCGACACGAGGGTGAAGTTTTGTCAACGCATTCTCAGGATTTTTCCAGTTGATCTTGATGGCCTGGACAAAAAATAATGAGGAAATCGAGAGTATGCGTTTAGCCAGGAAATGGCATACTGATGGTTTAGCATCGCGATTCCACACGAAGGCAAGCATCAAGGGAGTCAAGCCATCCTGGTCGGGTTGCTCATCGGCAGCCTCAGGTGGTGGGACATACTTGTACTCTTTTTTCAGGACAGAGTCCGTGAAGTATGGGTTTGATTTGAAATGCTGTATTGTAAGTGAGTACGATGAAGGAGAACATGACAGGAAACTCACAAACTCGATGGTGAAACATCTTGGCTCGTTAGCGTCGCGCTCCACCCACAGGTCTTCCAAATAACTCAAGGCGATGCGGTCAATATTGTGCTGAGCTTGGAAGCCAATCAAGGGATGGTTCATCAACGCAATAGGCCAAAATTTCGATATCGCTTTCACGACTTCACGTCGGTTTTCGTACACAGGGCGAAGTGTCTCATGTCCACGACGCTCTGAGTGAACTCAAGTTACACAGGGTCGTGTACCGCAGTAAAAATGCACCCACCAAGAAGTAATTCCGCACGCTCAATTTGCTTTTGAACGTCTTGCAATTTTTGGGCGTGTTCGTCGCTGAGCTCGGCGCTCTCGAGAGGGTCTTTTTCCGTGTCAATGCCGGGAGATGCGCGTTTCTTTCCAGACATTCCGATACCACTTGAACGAACTTGAGGGGGGGGCTGAAGTTTTGGTTATATCCAAACTCCGCTGTAGTGTTCGGCAATGTCCTAATTAGGTAACTGAAGCAACAAGTCATACTCATGGATTCGTAGCCTAATCTACCCTTTGCTTCGTCCCCATCTCTATTTCCTCCATCTTGCTCACAGTCAGCGCCCTTTTCCTGTCCGCTGGAGCCACGTTCTCTGAGAAAACTTTCCCCGACAAGCCAAATTTCTGCGCCAATGAGCCTTTCAAGCCTTTGCCGTGGTGTGCAGAACGGAATCCGGGCCCTTCATAGTATATGATATCTGTCGGTGGTATCAGCCTCGGCCATGAGACGTATTCGATACCGTAAATCATCATGAAAGTAACTGCAAGGGTCGCAATAACCACCCAAAGCATGAAATAGTAGAAGAGAGAGTAGTCTGCTGAAACGATTAAATTTTGGCAACCCCGAATGTCAACAACCTACCTGAAGTTCTGGGCAGTGTGAGACCAGCACAGATCATGAACAGCGAAAAAGATAAAATGTACGGAACCTTGACGTTGATGAGCAACTGATATTTACCCCAAAAATGTTGACTCACTGAGCGAATGACCAGCGGCCTGGTGTCTGCCAACAAGGAAATAGCAGTGATAGGATTCTTTCGTGGAGTCCATGCCCCAGTCACAAGGTCGAAGCTATCCTGCCTCGTGCCGTCGAAATGATTGTTTCGGAGATAGCGCATTATGCTCTTGTAACCATCCTCAAGAGCTCCCAGCTTCGTTCGCTTGTTTGTTCTTGTGAAGTCTGTCTTCAAGGCACCAGTGCCAGCGTAGGCTTTCGAGATCAAATCAGCATGGTCGGCCCACACTGTCCAGATATAATGAGGTAATTTTCGACGGTTGGATAGAACCTTACACTCCCGAAAATCCCTGCTCATGGCATGAAAATCATCAAGATCCTCGCCCTCGGCGAGCACACCAAGCGCCTTAAGCTGGTGGTTTAGTGTCCACTTTGCCAACGCTGCCTGCACGACATTCGTGCGGTCCAAGTTGTCCATGCAGTTTGTGCGGACAGCTCCTTGCTGAGTCATTACGCGATCAGGCTGGGACAAGTCGAGGTGGAAATAGCTAAGAACGATTGAGCAGCAGGATCCGTGTCAAGGAAAACATCATACCCCTGCCTCAGAAGGTCATCTTGCATGTTTTCAATTAGGATATTGATGCGGTCCCAACGCATATTCTTGCATTCGTTGTGGAAATCAAAATACTGATATTTGACACTTGCAACCTCAGTCTGGAACCGGATGCATGAGCGGCACAATAGACACAGTCGAGAACGACATACTTGATTAACGACGCGTTCGTATGCATCTTTGACGGGCTGTTCGTATCCCTTTTGGTTAACTAGGCTGACCAAGTTCTGTTCGCCGTAGATGGAGACTTGTTCTTGTAGATGACGGCGGAAGGCATCGACCTTTAAGAATATTGAGTATTTCACTGATTTCTGAACAATAGATTACTTGCAGTGTCCTCGAGGTCCATAATCTGTAAATCAGGCTTATACCTCAGTGTGTTGACTTCAGCCCAAAACACGGGGACACTGCCGCGAATCTGGACAAAACTGAGCTGGTGCGAAAACTTTTCGACGTTGGAAATGCGGCCTGCTGCTTGTGCTTCGACCAAAAGTACTTGTTCTGTCTCATTAAAGTTTGCAACGTGTCCATCCTGATCTATACCCCGGCGGAAGTACCGTGTACCTGCACGATAGCGTGACCGCCGACTGATAAGACATAACTGAATCCGGTGTCCATGGATATAGCCAGTGCGGACGTCAAATGCTGTAGTTCGTGTCAATACGGATAAGTAACACGTCTGTGGCTAAGAACGCACTTCCGTATATTACAGGAAGGATGTAGGAACTGAGCTGTTCGTGTGTCAGGCATACATGGGAAAGGATGAGTATTTTTTCTCACATCGTGTGCAATGTCGGCATCAATCAATCTTGACTGCAGGAACCTAAAAGAATCGTCACTTGGGTACCGTTCAAGAAGTAACGCAGTGTGCGAACTTGTTCCAGAAGAACCTGTCATCCGCCTTACGAGTATCAGACACAGAAATTTCAAACCAAATCACAACAATTACCTGTTCCCAAAGAGACCTTTCCTGGATATTCGCCTTCTCACTCCATTGCTTTTGCAGACGTGTAGACAAATCCCACCCATAGCTAAATAAGAAGTGACCACCAAGAAAATGAGACCGCACGAGGGCAAGTAAATGTCTTTCAATAGGATGAGGTGCACTCTGGGCGGAAACATTGGGGTTCAAGGGAAGGACATCAATGTCTGCGACTCGGTATATATCTTGGCTCATGAAGCGTGCCCGGTGCTCGCGGCCAGTGAGTATGATGATGTACTCCGCTATTGTAGACATGATGAGTGCATTTCAAGGTAAAGTAAACGTTGGGAACACACAGAGTGTGAGAGAGATCATTCCGAGTATGCCATACACCGTTTTTTCATACCTTGAGGTACCTGGGGGTACGGGCGTGTTGGGCGCTGAATATAGGCGGTGAGGATGGGGGTTTGCAAGACACAGAGGTGCTCACGGTTGAGGACTATGTCACCAGTTGATCGGTGTATGGTGAGGGACTGTGCACCGAGTGGTTCAACAGGAGCAAAAGTGTAAGCATCCTGGCCGACGACAAATCTGAAAAGACATAAGAAGATGCAAGAGAAACGGAGAGGTACGGACAAGTTGAGTCTCTGGTATACGGGCTTCATTGGAGGTACGAGCAGGAAGTGGTTGTGCACGTCGACGCCTCGTTTTGTCTGAGTCTGAAACGGCCTCACTTTCGCGCCATGGTGAAGCTCACCCCAGAGCTGCTCGCCCAAGCACCCTCCGCAATAAACCCCATCAGAGAGCGCCAGCTCGATCTTCGCGGTGAGTCTGCCAGACAATTTTTTGTCCTGGATCTCCCTCATGTTGTAAAGGATACAAAATCCCTACCATTGAAAACTTGGGAGTCACCAAGGCATGTGTCGTCTGATCACACTTATCGCGCTACCTTGGTCTCATCAGATAATCCAGGACCAGCATGATGCCATTGATTTCACAGATAATTCTATCACCGCGCTCGGAAACCTGCCCCTCCTCAAGCGTCTACGCACACTCCTTCTCGCTAACAACCGTGTCTCATCTATCTCACCGTCCATCAACCTGTCGGTACCCAATCTCACCACCCTCGTCCTTACCGCAAATAGCATCGTCGAGCTCGGAGACCTCGAGCCGCTTAAAGAGCTGAAAAACCTCAGGTATCTATCCTTGATTGGGAACCCTGTACGGGAAAAGAAATGGTATCGCGAGTGGCTTGCGTGGAGAACACCTTCGCTGAGAGTTCTGGATTTTCAGAGGATCCGGGATAAGGTGCGCCAGAAATCGTTTTCGCATCCGTCCTCGATACAGCTTGAACGCTTCCATACCATGTAGGAGCGGCAGACAGGTCGGTCGCTGTTTCTTACCGCAGAGGGGTTACCCACCGCACTTGCAACGACGATATCTACGACCGTTTCAAAACACACTACAAAGGCTGCTATTACAATTGACGAGCCTAAGCCGCTACCACTCGCTGGTAAGGCAGGCCGGCTGATGTCAAAGGAGGATGCAGAGAGAGTCAAGCAGGCTATCGCAAAAGCAACCTCGATCGAGGAAATCAGAAGACTGGAGAAAAGTCTCAGGGAGGGATACCTACCAGCCATGGAGGCAGTTGGTGCTTAGTGCGCTGTAAACTGTATTTTTTTGCCTCATCTTTTGACACTTCCATAACGTGTACTCGATCACGCGAATAGCATGACACAAGGATCGTGTACATGCCCAAGATTAAATGCAAGGTGATAGGCTGAAGAATCTATTTCCCCAGGTCTCTTCGCGAGGTATCCATGATCCCATGAGGACAACAACCGTACTAAGGTTCGCCAAGGGAGAGTCATCATGGAGTATTCAAAATCTTCCAAATCTCTTGCTAGTGACCAAGGTTTTCACCGAAGTTTTTCACGTTGCAATGTCATCCTTGATGTCGAAAGTCGAGCTTTGAAACACTACCTAGTGAACCCGCTATGCAGATTCTTAGAACCAGATGGCTCTTGAGGATTAACGTCAGCTCTAACGCAGCGGAACCAAAGTAGATAGTCCGAACGCCCGCAGCCTCAAGTGCCAATATCCGGTGAGTTCCATGAACACAATATTAACTAGCTAGGTACAATATGTTCATATGATGAACAGCCTTCGCGGTGACATATCTTGAACTAGGTAGGTAGAAACAGGTAGCACACACACAGTTGGAACTGCCAGTGCCGCCAGCATCATTAGCGGAGCAGTCCATATCCCGAGTGTGCACATTCTGGTGTCTAATAAATAATTATTAGACAGCCCCTTGGATAGGACCATTCTCTCAGTTTACATACTTTGCAAGTCGAAATTTCTATGCAACAAGGGTGTTGTGGGTTGATATGCCACCTGGTGTGTTCCGTCTAAGAGTGCATCCCCCAATCTCCAAGTATGCCTCCTTGCCTACCCATCCGCCTTCTTGGGCCAGGCCCCATGGCCCGTTCATCACGTGGAGCACCACTTAAGACAAGATGTTTATCGACCAGCTGGGGACAATTCATCAGAACAGGTCTCAACCATGCCAGTTAGCATCACGTACATCATTCAATGTATTTGTTGATTTTGTCAGTGCAGATAGGAAAGCCGTGAGTTGCACATCGTCATATTCCTAGTACATCATCGAGCAGTGTCAGAATTAGAATCCGGACGTGAATGCGGGATTACAAGATAGAGGTAGAACTTACCGTATCGAATTCCTCGCGAAAACCCTTGTTCTCGCTCGCAGGGAGAGATGCAATCAACGCCGAGATTGATCGAAGAATTGTGTGGTCCTTTGGGACCTTGCCTAAGATGTGATCGTCGTCAGATTACCAGATATGCCAACAATCGGTGCCCACCTGCGATCACGTCCGTGACATACTGTACAAGCACTAAAATTCGTTCATGGAGCATCTTAACTGCAGCCCTTTGTGCCTGCAAATGGGATTCCACTGAGTAGCGTTAGCATACTATTGTGAGACTCTAAGATGACTGGATACTTACAACTGGTACTCCCTCCTCCACCCTTTGCTGTCCAATCAACAGCGATGCGCTCCGCTTCTCCGGTTTCAACTTTGAATGGTGCCTCGATGAACACCGATCGTGTCTTTTTGTCCCTGATCTCTACGTAGGGTTCGTAAGCTTTGAAAGGAAGAGTTTGGCCAGTGATGTCGGAGGAGGTGGACACGGATGCAGAGGGTTGAAGTAGGAGCAGCAACGGTGTAGAGCAGTATCCAGTGAACTGTACAGCGACCTATCAACTGTCAAGGAACAGAGACAAATAATCTGAGCAGACCTGATCCTGAAGCGCTATATGACGGGAAGTCGGCGTCGGTGCCACAGTGTACCACCCAATGAATTCCAACGAAGGGAACACCTGTTTATCTAGACAGTATATGAAACGGGGGACGTCCCAGAAACAAGTAGCGCACATTGATCTCGCCTTTGCACTAAAAAGCCATGATCGACCATGTCATCACGTCCATCCTCTACTGCCAACTCAAACGTGTTTACGATCTCAACCTCTCGGCCATTCTGCGTGCCAAGTAATGCACCAAGCACTACACACAGTCGGCAGTCTGGCTATCGATCGATAAAGAACAGAGCCTACCAAATGGCAGTTGTGATTTCGTCTGAAGTTTCAATCGCGTGAAGTGTTCGGAGATATTTAGAATCGTGAGTGGATGACTGCACACGATGTGTAGGGTTTGTTAGAATGGTGAGGTTGATTCCAACGTACAGTAAAAGAGAAAGGCTGGATGTGGTAGTCGTTGGGAGGACGACCGATAGTTCGTCGACATCCATCGGAGTCATGTTGGTCTTGGACGGGATCGAGGGTTGACAATTTGATTGAAAGGGGTCAGGTCAAAGAAGACTTCCTGAAAGGAAAGAAAAAAACATTCCCATTAGCCGACTTGAACGACTGACCTCGTCATTACTAGTGACGCGCTCTACCAACTGAGCTAAACGGGATTTATTGTCCAGGGCAATAAATCATATAATCACAAAGCCAATGGTATGGAACGCGAAAGAACCGGCCCTGAATGATCTAGTCGCGTTCTCGCGCCGCCTGTATTGACCTAAGTAGCTCATACCATGGCTGGCTTTGACGCCAATCGAGTTTTCACTGTCAATGTACATGATCCATCCCCTGCTTCAACCTCCACAGATACCCCTTCTCAGACAGAAAAACACCTCCTCGAGTTCCTACTGCAGTACCGAGTAGGCGGTGACTTCATATACAGGTTTGCCGTTTACTCGAATCAGATCTCATTGCAGGTCTGATTATTTCATATTTCATAGAGACAACCTGCGTGGAAATCTTCTTTTGAAGCAATACCAGCTAGAGATAGACCTTCGCCACCTCAGCTTGTATAACGACGAACTTGCACATGCGATTCAGGATCGACCAGCAGATATTCTTCCCTTGGTGGGTCGCTTCTTTGCATGAACATCCTCTCTAATTCATGCTGTCAAGTTTGAAAATGCGGTCACCAAAGCAGCCAGGTCTATTCTCTTCCCTCTGGCAAGCACGTCTGACGAGCGAGCGGAAGCTGCTCTTCAATCCATACCCAAGATCCAAATAACCATCCAGTCTGGACTGAGCATGCAGCGATTCCGTGACCTTACCGCGGACACAATGAATAAGCTAGTTCGTATACCAGGCATCGTCATATCTGCCTCCGTTCTTTCCTCTAGATCCACGAAGCTCCACCTGCAGTGCCGTGCGTGCAAGTCGACGAAAATCATGTATCCTCCTGGTGGTCTTGGTGGTCTTGGAAGTGGTTCTGATAGAGGCCTCCCAAGAATCTGTGACGCTCCCGAATTGGAGAATCAAAAAAAAGATTGTCCGATGGATCCCTACATGATTGTCCATTCAAGGTCTAGCTTCGTGGACCAACAAATGCTCAAGCTTCAAGAAGCACCGGATATGGTACCGGTTGGGGAGCTTCCTCGACACATCCTCTTATCAGCGGATAGATATCTTACGGGAAAGGTCGTTCCTGGCTCACGCATCATTGCAACTGGCATATACTCGACATTTCACTCGGCAAAAAACGTGAATTTGTTAGTTTCCTGTTACTTTTCATGCAACTAAGGTCCCTCCTTCCTAGAAATCTGCAGGAGCAGCTGCCCTTCGACAGCCCTATCTTCGTCTGGTGCACATTGAATTGTCATCCCCATCTGCAGGTGGCGGAGCCTCAAACCCCTTTGGAGTTCAGTTCACACCTGACGAAGAGGAAGATTTCGCCGAGATGGCACGCAGTGATGGGTTCTATGAACGCTTTGCAAAAAGTGTAGCTCCAAGTATCTACGGTTGCCTAGGTCTGTTTCTATCTCGCAGAATGGCACTCGGTCACTTACGATATCCCAGATATCAAAAAGGCGATTACTTGCCTCTTGTTCGGAGGCTCAAAAAAAGTATTACCTGATGGGATGCGATTGAGAGGGGATATCAATGTATTGCTGCTTGGAGATCCTGGTACTGCTAAAAGTCAATTGCTCAAGTTTGTGGAGAAGGTATGATTCATTATCATGTACAATGGCAATTGGTTAAAAGAATGTTTCCAGGTTGCACCAATCGCTGTATATACTTCGGGAAAGGGCTCGAGTGCAGCTGGTCTGACAGCTTCTGTACAACGTGATGCGGTTTCTGTGAGATCGCACGAGAAATACTTGAGATATTACTGATTCAATTAAATAGCGCGAGTTTTATCTGGAAGGGGGCGCAATGGTCCTTGCTGACACAGGTGTAGTGTGCATCGATGAATTCGATAAGATGCGCGATGAGGACCGTGTTGCTATCCATGAAGCTATGGAACAACAAACCATATCGATAGCAAAGGCTGGTATCACCACGGTCCTGAACTCTCGAACGAGCGTTCTCGCAGCAGCGAATCCGGTGTGGGGTAGGTACGACGAGGGACGGAGCCCAGGCGAGGTACGATTATAGTTCACATTGATCTTTGGCACTCGAGCATTTTTTGAAATTTTTTTTTTGCAGAACATTGACTTCCAGACGACCATCTTATCCCGGTTTGATATGATATTCATAGTCAAAGACGAACATAATGAACAACGCGATCGGGTTCGTTACTTGCCTCATTTCCTCCGGCCACCTTCTTTAGCCTCTCGAGCAGATGATTGCAAAGCACGTCATGAACATTCACATGAACAGACCAAACCAAAATGCCGATAACGAAGAAGTTATCGGTGAGATCGACATCGACAAGATGAAGCGATATATCGCATATTGCAAGAGGTGTGCTTGGTCTCAGAAGTGCGACTCGCTGTGCTCAACATACCTTGTAGTAAATGTGCACCTCGCTTGTCCCCAGATGCTCAAGAAATGTTGAGCAGTCACTTTGTCAGCCTGCGAAAACAAGTCCAACAAGTCGAGCGAGACAACGATGAGCGAAGTTCAATACCAATAACTGTTCGGTTCGTTCAACACAACCATCTTTCAGTCTTTTTTTCGCTGCTAGCAATAATATCTGCAGTCAACTAGAAGCCATCATCAGAATATCCGAGTCACTGGCTAAGATAACCTTGTCATCTATTGTGCAAAATCATCACGTTGAAGAAGCTATACGTCTGTTCAAATTCTCCACCATGGATGCAGTGTCGGCGGGTTCTGTTGATGGGATGTCTCGAGGTGAGCTCAACGAAGAGATGGGCCGCATAGAGAAAGAGCTCCGGAGGCGATTGCCAGTAGGGTGGAGTACAAGTTACCAGAGTCTCGTTAGGGAGTTTGTGACGCAACAAGGTTATTCAAGTCACGCCCTCGAACGCACGTTATTCATCATGGAGAAAAGAGAGATCATTAGATTCAGTGGGCAAAAAAAGGTTGTTCATAGGTGAGTTTGGCATGATTGTGTGGTCTCTTACTCATTGATGTAGGGTTGGGGTATGATGTATCCATGCATGTACCGTTACTTTGGTCTCTGGCCGTATTATCTTTGCTACGTGAGAAGGCATACCATGCTTTCACTGCAACGAACTGATCAAAGTTGTCTTCGATTGAATAGCACCTGAATTTGTTGTGAGGGACCGTAAGATGAATTTTAACTCAAGAGGTGAAATGTAGATAGTATAGAGACAAAATAAAACCCTTTCTGCAGAGACGTTGAATACCTTTTCGGCCTTTTCTTTCGCAGCATTCATGTCTTCTTGCACAAGAGCTGTGGCTTCCATGCAAAGCTTGTTGACATTTGCCGCGGCATCAGCTACTGCAGTGCCAAGTCACTGGTCTGCTTCATCAGGCCTGTTAGTTGCAGACTATGAAGTGTTCATAGACTCAGAGATTTACCTCGGTTTCGTCTTCAGGACTAGAGTCATCAGGCAACATCATGGTATGAGATATTTTGTGCGACTACGCACCGTTTTTGACGTACGTCTCCGTTCGAGCGCAGATAAATGTTAAATTTTGTACAGCCGACTCACGAATATGCATCTCGTTTTGTCATGCTGGAGTACTTGTTGTTGTGCGTGGCCGACGGTTATGGTGTGTCTTGGACTGCTATGGGGAGAATTTTAGCTTCTCGTTCATGCTTTTTACTATTTGTCGATGCTCAGGTTGTTGACCAAATTATGACTGTAGACGAGCCAGGCTTTCCGATGACACGATTGCAGGAGACGTGGGATTATCCACCTAGAGCTGAGCGGAAAGTCAACTCAGAGAGGACTTCGAGTTTGTATCCCATCTGTTTGATCGCGACTCGTAAGGGTAGTCGAGCCAATGACAAACATGATGGTTGCGATATAAAATCGTCTGAGGATGTGCGTGCGTCAAATATTCTATTGGGAGTTCTTGTCACGGTGCTAATGGTTGCCAGTGAGATAAGCCTTTCCCTTTCTCAATGGAATACGAGGCGTGGACCCCGTTCAAGACGGATCTTACCATACATACTGAAGATCGTTTTGAGTGGCATTTGTCAGACGATTAGCAGATCGGCCTAGCACGAGTGGGTTCAGTTGTGATGTGATGTGAACGTGACACTAAAATAGGGCCCGGGTCAGTTGGGTAACTCCATGTCCTATGCAACTTGAAACTGGTCACCAGTTACCTATTCCCACACATTTATGCCTCGTAACTCCCAACTTTCTACCCGACATTCTCATCACCGAAGTCACTATCGACGGGAACGATTACTTTCAAATCCTAGGCGTAACCGAGATCTTCCCGCAAGAAGAAATAATTGGAGAAGACATAACCTATGAAATTGCAACTGACAATGGCACCGCTGTCATCCTTCAAAGCTTCACGATCTGTCTATACCGCTTAACAGGACAGGGCAAATGAAAAGACATTTTTGCTCGTACCCGTAACCCGAATCATCCATTGTGAAAACTTGGATGACGAAGTGCTACAATTCTTTACAGATCCAGTAAAGGTGTGAGTTTTCAAACGTCTTCGGGTTGAACTAGAATAATAGTGTTAATTCGAATGGTTGGTAGTTGGCGCTGTCACGCTGGGGAATAGAAGTGCGTAACCCTCAGACACAAAATTTCTTCACACATAGTCACAACTGCAACCTCCTCCCCATGCCACGACTGGTTACAGTGCATGGGCCTTGATACGAGGGGAAAACCTGGGCCCCGAACCCGACACCCAAGACTTTTGCAAGGTTTGTGCCGACCTTCAGTTCCGCCATGATTTCGCACGCAAGCACGATCGATTCAATCTCACTTAGTAATGTCTTATACTGCCCGCCTAGCTCAATCGGATAGAGCGTCAGACTCTTACGGACTAGGCGATCTGAAGGCTGCGAGTTCGACCCTCGCGGTGGGCTATAAGTTTTAGGGTTTTTTTTTGGCTTACCATGCAGCGTGCGGTACTGATTTGTTCGTTCTTGAAATAACATAAGGAAACAAATATCGCTGAAAATGGATCGGGCGTCCTAGGGTGAACGAATCGCTCAAAGAACTGCGCGGATTGCACTGGGATTGCAAACTCTGTGAAACCGGATCGAACGCCGTGGACCGAACATAGGCGCTGCTGATGGTTGCTCCATCCAAAAGAACGCGGAGGTGGCTGACGGTGTCGCTCGGCATCAGTTCCACGTAGAACACGGGGTCTTGCGGCTCCTCGTCTTCACAGGCAATCCCTCCGACGATCGAAGAAGGGGTATTCGAGACAAGCTATGCATAAATCAAATTCCAAATCCAACGCATTGTACAGAAACGGAGACACGGAAAAATAATGCTAGGCACACGTTGAGCACATCACTAAATTCGTTATCAGTCCACCGCTTGAACCTTACTTAAGTGGGACGGGCATACACTAACAATCTTTGAACGCCAGGGCATTCATTCGTCATGCATGTCATTAGAGCCCTTGACGGTGGCCGTGTCCGACCCATTAGAGCCTGCGGGGGCCTCCATACCAACATCCTTCCCCTCAAACAATTCCGCCATCTGGTTAAGCTGGGCATCGACAATATCAAGAGCCTCGAACTCGTCAGCATAGGCTACTTGTTGGAATGCGAGATCGCTTGGATCAACGTTACGAATGCCCATCACTTCCTTGATCCACTTCATTTCTTCGTCAGTAATCTTAAGGCCAGCTTTCGCTTCCTCCTTCATCGCAATAAACATTTCCAATCTAGATGCAGTGGCCTCGATGTTGGCCTGACACAACATGATGCGGCGCAATATGGTATCCCTGAAGTTGCATTTCGCGATGTAGGCCTTCTTGATCACCGAATCAGAGAACTGCGACAAGCCTCTGATAAATATGGGTTTGCCCTATAATTGATGTACGTCGTGAGTTATAATATTGAACAGCTTGTAACTTACCGCGATAACATCACGGAGTTGTAAGTCCGTGAATGAAGTATCCCCAAGGAATTTACTAGCAAAACGGTATTCGAGCGCAGGAGGGGTAGCAGGAGGATCGTCTTGGCACTTCCGACGCTTGCCAGCTCGCACTTCAAGTCTGTGCTTGTGAGCGATCGCATCATCGTCAAGGGAATGAGAGGAGGAAGAGGCCATTGGTAAATTCTGAGAGGGCTTCGACATCGATCCAAGAGAGCTGGGGCCCGAGCTCATGGCGGACGCAGAGTGACGACCTCATGGGCTGGGGGGGGGGCGACTTCATATGGAGCGGAGAAGCGGCTGTGCGTTCGACCCTGATCGGGCTACAAGTTTTGGAGCCTCTTTTTGGCTTTCCCGTTCACCAAGCTCTCGTAACTACAGACAACATGGTGGTCAATGAAGTAATAGCCCAAAAAAAAAGTCTAGCCCACCGCGAGGGTCGAACTCGCAGCCTTCAGATTACCGCCTTGCACGACTCGTACAAACGTAAAAGTCTGACGCTCTATCCGATTGAGCTAGGCGGGCGATGATATGATATCCCCAGATAGCAATGGATCCACATGATTACCAACGTGTCACGTGGTAAGGTTCGACATGCACGTGCACGTGAGTCTCCAACCGCGTCTCACCAGTAGTCCTGCTGTCAAGATACTACTATGGTGTCAGTCCTGTCGGACAACGAAGAACGCTCGTTGAGGTGAGCTACAGAAATTTCTGTCACAACTGTTCAAAGTGGACTCGTCCCTCGCCAGAAATGATCATATCATTGAGATTTCATCTGACTCTGAAGACGACGTGTAGGTGGTCGTCTTCGTACGCAATCTCTCGGCAATGATGTTTAATTATCTGTAGATTTCGTCAACCACACCGCAGGTGATCAGGGTGTGCTATTCTCCGCGACTTCGAATTGATCGGCTGCAGCACGCCTGGGTCTCGTCTGAAAAGAGGAAATGGACACCACGAGCCAAGTTTTACCCGGGAAAACGATGTTATTGAATTAACCGACAGCGAGTCGAGTGATTCCTCGGACTTTCCGCAAATGCTGTCCCCGTTGATCAAAGGCCGGGCACGAAGAAAGGGAATTGCGAACACGAGGAGACAACGGTTACCTTGCGAAAAGATGATGCCTTTGTATGTCGATACAAGCGATGAAGGAGAATCCGACGAGGACGGCATCCTCGTATTGTACGACTGCGTGTATCGCCCATTGTTCCGATTTGACCGTTGTTGTCCAGAAATGACCCTCCGGGATCCCGAAGGCCAATTCAGGGTATCTTGCATGCCAAAGGTGTGACCTGGACCTTTCTTCAAGGGAAGTTTCATAGAGACCCTTGATTGATGTAGGTCAAGACGCCGTTCCAAAGGGCAGCCCGTTGCTCGATTCTCCGAAGAAGAATGCTATTCCCGGGGTTTCTCAGGCTGTGCGAAAGTCGCCTAGTAAAAGATCAGCCCACAAGGCGAAGGAGCAAGCCCGACGGCAGGGATATGCGACCGAACTGTTTGCTAAACTCAACACAGACGTTTTTGGTGATCGTCTCCCAAAGAATACAACGCTAGAATGGAGCAAACGCTTGTTGACCACTGCGGGTCGAGCACATTGGCACCGGTGAGTCAACCACTCCACGAACTTCACCGCGTTGACGATCATTGAATTAGCTCGCGTGAGGGTGTGGATACCACGAAGATTGAGTTGGCATCCAAGATCTTAGATTGCGATGGTGAGTGGGTTGATGACACGGACATGACGTACTGTACTCGTGACCTGATGTGTCATCTAGAACGTATTCGGAATACCTTGTCTCATGAAATGTGTCATTTAGCATGCTGGGTGATCGATAACCAGCCCCGGGAAGGACACGGTCAACTTTTTAAGTCGTGGTCAGTATTCTGCCATTTTTCTGCTCAATCTATGATAGAAAACAAGATATCAGGGCGAACAAGGTGATGCGCGAATACCCGGTTATCCATATTTCTGTAAGCGATTCACACTGGGCTCGGAAGTGTATTAATTATGTCAGACCCGGCATAGCTATGAGATATCATATCCATATGAATGGAGTGAGCATGCTGTTATTGTCTTCCTTTGCATCACTCTTAATCTCTCAAATGTCTAGAATGCGAGAAGTGCTTAAAAATGTAAGCACAACGAGGTCCTATTGACAAAGTCTCATCAGTTGCTTCTAGCTATGGTAGACACTCCAAATCTATACGGCCAAATGAGTGTGGTAAGTCAAAATACTCGATTGTGACATGTGTAGCTGTGATGCATCGTCGGAATAGTGTGTGGTGCCTGTAAAGTGGGCAAGTTGATTCCGCTGTTTACCGAAAGAAGGCCGATGACCCCCAAGGTCAGTCATATGGCGGTGGCCAGGCCTCAAGGTATAAATGAATCATTCCGTTGCATTGCGGTGCTGGGTATCGCTGACCATTCTCTCAGATTCTCGGTGCATGATAATTAAAAGTCCAACAAAGAACGGACCCGTCACACGAAAGACATCGCCGCCTTCAGCAGATTTTGATGACGATGGCATTACAGGCCTTGTGACCGCCCTTGGAGGCATATTTATCGATATCACAAGCGACTCAGACTGTTGATTCCGGTGGCACAAGTAGGATCATCTCCCAGCTTGCAACGTGGAATGAAAATTTCAAGTTGTCTGCCCGTCTTTGCTGAAGTCCAGTCTTGTACGCATAATATCCTTAGACTTCCCAAATCACCGTGCGGGTCAAATTTTAGATAATAGGATCACCTAGACTACTAATTTCTACCCGTATGCCTTGATCTACATAGGCGG